>CAEGAF010041524.1:0-22195 GCA_903067075.1 Micropoecilia bifurca | reverse complement strand
GCCTCCCTTCTGAAGCTGCTGCCCCCGCGACCCGACTCCGGATAAGCGGAAGAAAATGGATGGATGGATGGATGGATCTCTTTTTAAAATTCTTTTGATTTCACATTTTATGCTAATGAGCCAAAGATATTTTTCTACCGGAGTGAACAATCAAGGTCTATTCTATTCTATTCTATTCTATTCTATTCTATTCTATTCTATTCTATTGTATTTTGTCGCTGAAATCTGCTTCTTCTCAGCATTCGGTTCCAAAATCAAATGACGTATTACATACCAACACAAACGCACATATCAAGGTCAGCCAGTGTATGTTGGGGTCTGTTTTTTCTGTGTCATGTTGCACTTGTCCTTGCTCTAAATGTGGTTTCCTGCTGAAAAATAAACAAGTGCAGACATGACAAAGAGAGACAGAAAAAAAAATCCCTTGGTGAGAGTATGTGTCTGACTCCTGGATGCATCGTGTTCAGAATGTTGAAAATGAAACGCTCGCTGTTGAAATGTGCTTTGAATGCACAGCTGCAGACCGTAAAGGATATTGGAATTAAAAAAATAACTCAAGGATTCCATGATTTATTAATTTATAAATGTATTAGATTGCACATTCCTTACATGTAGTTAATGCAGTTACCACAGTGGTACATAACGACTGTATACATTCTATTGGTTTTAGTTAATAGGTGAAAAAGGGTTTATTATTTAAGGTTGTGGCTGCCAGGCATTCACTCTCTTCTTGAAGCATCAGGTCTTCTGTTCCCCTCAGCATGAGGGTTTCATGGGACACTACAAACATGAGCTAAAATTTTATATTGATTCTTCTAGAATTTTTAAAACATACTTTGTGATTGGGGAATCATTTATTTAATTTGTAAACACATAAATATGGTCCTTTTTTATTGATATTTTTTAAGTGCTTCAGCATAACCTTTGGTGGGAATTTGTCACTGTACAATTAAACTTAACTGAATTGAATTTTTGTCCAGGATTCCAAATAAAAGAAAACTTTTCCTGAGATTAATACTGATTACCTGAATAGACAATTTCCCAATTAAAATTGTGTTTCTTGTTTTACTTTTTCTTTAATGCTGACGTTTTTCCTCGGTCAGCCGCTTCTTGCTTTGGTTGCAGTAAATGAGTATTACTGCTATTAACTAATACTATTTTCATCCCCAGTGTCTACATGATCACATACAATTTCCCTGTGTCTCTTTAAGTCTAACTTTTGGCAGCCCTGAAATGTTACGTCAGCATGAGCCTTCTGTAAGCCGTTAGATACCGGCTTGCCCTCTGCACAGCCTCAGTCACAGACACATTTCAGCTGTTTTATTGTCCCCATTGAGATGAACTAAAACATGGTAACAGTTTTGATTCAGTGAGTCTTTATTTCACATTGCAGGTGTCAGGACTGGTTTGTGCTGCCTTTATTTTGCGCTGACAAGCAGGGCTAACTGGAGGACTGTCATTAGACAAATGTTCATTTAGGATGGTCCTAATGCCTTTACAACCATGAGTTTGTCTCTGAGATCCAGTGATCAGGTACAGTTTGATCATGTCCCTTCCGAAGCCAAATACTGAATCGCAGCATAAGAACTGTGTTAATCATGTTTCACATACATTTCCGTAAAACCAAAGGTCCACTATGGCTTCAATAATGTGATTTATATATACTATCAGAAGTACAAGTAAATAGTTTAACATGTTTTATACGTGGGGCAGCCATGTTGGACTTCTAGACTGGTCCTGCTGAGGAATGTCTGTTTTGGAAAGTCTGAATTGGATTTTCTCTCGGTGTATCCATGTCTGTCAGGTGAAAGTTGTAGCCATTGTGCTTAGCTGCCATTGTTTGCAAAAATCATACCACATGAGCTCAGTCAGTGACTGATAATAAAACTCAAAGTTTTACTCTCTGAATGATTTGATGAATAGGAAGATAGTTAGTTCCATAGACAAAAACCAGATGCCAATTGAAACTGAGGGCTTTGCTATTTGCGGATCTCACACCAGTTTTCAAAGCTGAGCACCTGCAACTCGGCTGTATCAGTAGTATAGCTCACAGGCTGTCCTCAGAAGGTTGGGCAGAGTACATGCTGTAACCCACTGCACTTGGCGAGTCCTTGCGAATCCTGGTGACATTCGAAGCTGTTAGAAATGAGTCACCTGTCCTAAAGGATCTACCAAAGCCTCTGTCCAGCTGCAAGCATGAATTTATGTTCCTATTGATCTCAGTGCTGCAAACTCAATGTGTAGGCCACCAAATACTAGCACAAACTTATTTTTATCACAGGGCTCAGGTCAGTTCCACTGAATCTGCTTTGCTGCAGCATGCACTGACTGAACAGCAGCAATATGAGGGACATCCCCTGGGTTCAGGATACATGCATTTCTGGAGAGCAATCAGTCTGAGGAGGACAATGATTATTCCTTGAGAGACCGGAGGTGGGTCGAAGCACGGCTGCAGCTGGTGAATCCATAGTTGATTGGCCTTTTGGAGGAGCTCTTGCAAGGTGATTGGCTGGAGCAGAGCAACGATCTCGTCTTGGTTGGCTGAGACGTGGTTATTGATAATGCCAGAAGGCAGAAGAGAGTCTCCCAGGTTGAATTTATGCTTAGGTTTCATAACATTACATAAAACAGAGTTTCATAGAACCAAGTTTGAAAGAAAGTATTTCCTGTCTTTGATTAATCAAATCCTTTAACTCCAACTGCAGAAACACTTTGCCTGGTTTCTGTTTTTCCAGAACCGCCATTGCTGATTTCAGATAAAACTGCTAGATTTAGATGTGATTGTCCTTCATTTAAAACAATCAAAATAGCAACCACAAGTAATGCTATGCCAAATTGATTTGCCACAGCTCATTGCTTACATGTTTACCCTTTCCTAATCAGAATATCTGAATCTGCTTCATGAAGAACAAATGAATGACGGTTTGATCTTTGTGTCATCATTTCTTCCAGATCCTTATTCTGTAACTGTTACAAGGTTTTCTTTTCAAAAATTCTTTGTGCCCATTTCCAGAACTAGAACCTGTTCCAAGAACTACTAGTGTTCGAGGGTCGTTATAGCCCCCCCCACACACACACACACACACTCTCTGTTCCAGCTACTTTCATCAGATTAAAAACAAATTACCAGGGTGGAATTTAACCCCAGAAAAAGGTCCTGTGTGGGAGGTAGTACTTTTTTCATTTACCAACAATTTAATAATTGGATGGAAACATGGCTGTAGTCAAAATACACTGTTAGACTTCACAGGTTGCGATTTTTGTCCAGGTTAACTTATTTTGTAATGCATGTTTTTCACTTTCATCAGATGACTATGGTTATAAACTACAGTAAGTGAAATAGAAACTGTTATTGTTTCACATCAGTTTAAATTAGAATTTAAACTTATCATGGCACAATATTATTATTCAGAATGCTGACATGCTAACATAGCATGTAACTGTTGAGATGAAGTGAAAAGGAAAAGTTGAGGCTGCAAAAGACATTTAAGGAGAAACATTTGCAGAGACGGATTAGTAAGCAAAGGAGTTTATTCAACAACATGGCATGAATGTAGGGCTGCACAGTGGCGCAGTTGGTAGAGCGTTTGCCTTGCAACAAGAAGGTTCTGGGTGCGATTCCCGGCCCCGGCCTTTCTGCATGGAGTTTGCATGTTCTCCCTGTGCATGCGTGGGTTTTCTCCGGGTTCTCCGGTTTCCTCCCACAGCCCAAAAACATGACTGTCAGGTTAATTGGTTGGTCTAAATTGCCCCTAGGTGTGAGTGTGTGTGTGCATGGTTGTTTGTCCTGTGAGTCTCTGTGTTGCCCTGTGACAGACTGGCGACCTGTCCAGGGTGTACCCCACCCACCGCCCAGAACGCCAGCTGGAGATAGGCACCAGCAACTCCCAACCCCACCAAGGGACAAAGGGTGCAAGAAAATGGATGGATGGATGGATGGCATGAATGTAAAACAATGACTGCAGTCACTGCAAATCAATACATGATGTTTGAATTCTTAGAACAAAGGACTTCAATGAGAGAAAGAAAAAACCACGCTGCTGATGCTGAATCAGTTAGAGTGAATTCCAAACACTGATACTGGCATATTGTCTTTACATGGGAAATTCAGTCCTGTCTCTGGTTAAAGCACACAAATATGAAAAAACAATCCACACAATGATAATATGTAAATACACATACCAATATAAAGAGTAAATGGTTGGAAAGAAAAGCTGCAGAGTGTAGTCTTAAAAAGAAAAGGTTCTTCTAAAAGGCATAATCAGCAGCAGGTTAACGCTGAACATGTTAGATTTGATAGATTTGATACTAACTTCAATCTCCTCAGTGACTTTGGAAATCAACAAGTAAAATAAAAAAAACATGATTATTCAGGAAGGTCTTATGCTTGTGTTAGAAGAAAATGATGACAGAAAATTTGAAAGTCTGAACATCCATTTAAAGCCTCTAAGACTCAGTAGAGCACAGGTGTCAAACCCCAGTCCTGGACAGCCACTGCCCTGCAACTTTTAGATGTGCCTCTGCTGCACCACACCTGAAAAGAATAATTAGTTCATTAGCAAGGCTCTGGAGAACTTATCTACACAAAGAAGGAAGTAATTAAACCATTTCATTCCAATATGTTTTGTACCTGTGGCACATCTAAAAACTGCAGGACAGTGGCCCTGGAGGACTGGAGTTTGACACTGTGCAATAGAGCATAAGACATCAAAGGAGTCTGTTGTGGAAGTTTAGTGCAAACTAAACCTTTCCAAGGTGTTGAGTTCTTTACTGGCAGACAATCAATACAAACTTACTGTTTAGCTATTTCTATTCTTTTACAGAATTTGTTGTCATTTTCTTGCTCCTTTATTTTTGGGAAACACCAAGAAAGAAAAAAGGAACCATATCAACCAAGTCACACCATCCTGTTTCATAGTACAGAATCCTTACAATGTGCTTTTGATTTACTGGTTTACTTGCTCTGTAACTTCTATCAATTCTGAAAACGCTCTTAGATTTCACTGTTTAGAGAAATAAAAATGTTTTTTTCTAACAAATGTCCTGTTTGATGGAAACAGTCCTTCATCAAGTCAGTTCAGGCATGGAAATCCTAAGAACTCAAAGTTTTTAGCAAATGGTCAACAAACGGAACCTTCACTCATCAGCCAGATCAGTGCTGTTCAG
Organism: Micropoecilia bifurca; assembly: GCA_903067075.1. Classification (NCBI taxonomy): domain Eukaryota; kingdom Metazoa; phylum Chordata; class Actinopteri; order Cyprinodontiformes; family Poeciliidae; genus Micropoecilia; species Micropoecilia bifurca. The sequence continues at coordinate 17,029 of CAEGAF010041524.1, read as the reverse complement.
ATGCTTTTCTTAAAAAAATAGTTAATTAGCCAATTATGCCTCATCAACCAAATGACACTGTTTACAAATGGCACCCCATAAAATATGTCATAATAACCCCTATTCTCTCTTTCTTGCTAGTTGGTTGGTAGTTAATATTTTTTTTCTTTAATTCCTCTGGCATTCAGTTTGATAATAAATCTCAAACTGAAGTTTTTAATAAATAAAAATCATTCTGTTATTATTTTATGGTAAAATCCCAAAGAAGCAATCAGACAGTAACTTTGCCATTACCACAAAGAAACATCCGCCAAACGGCTCCTGATGCCAGATTTTTGGCTGATGCTGGAGAGATGAACAGCCAGAAAAACAACCCCAAATGTAACAGCTGGCCAAATGTCAGCTTGGTGGTTCAGACGCTGAGTTCCTTTGGCAGAGAGTATGAAGAAATACTTGCAGTGAACCAAAAAAACGACAGCTTGTCATGAATTCAATCTGTGAAAAGTGAAATGTGGGAGAGGGGGAAGGGCTCAGATTAGAAGTAAAGAAGCACCTCTGACATGTTCAGTCAGAAGACGGTTGACCCCCAAGTTTGAGAAACCAAGAAATGAATTAGCCCAATTAGCCCATTAGCGCTAAGTCTGCCAGCCAAAAAATTGGCCCCAATTTCCTTAATTCTGGATGATCAGTAATTGACAATATTTAAATGTAAAAGCCAATCTTATCTTCCTTGACCACTGTCCATGTTTGCTCTGCTGTGAGAAAGGTTTGGCTGTTGGTCCCGCTCACCAGATTATGTCTGTATATTGCAGTTCATAATAGTCACCCAACTGTTACCAACTCTGCAACGATCGTATTTAACAACATTTCAGACAAAATAAATTGGTATTGAATCGGCAGGCAGGCATTTTGAAGATCAGTAATCGGCGATCGGCCAAAAAACTGCAACTGGTGCGACCCTATGCCTACAGCCACCCGAGGTCAAAGGTTGGGAAAAGGAGTGTGACCTACTGTGTTTAATGACACAAGAACTAAAATATTATAAATAAAATATTATTTATTTTACTTAAAATAAAAATAAAAACCTGCAGATGTATTTGACATTTCTATTTTGTATTTTCTATTTTGTGAAAATAAATAAAACACAATGTGGTTCAACTCTACATTTTTAAATACATATTAATTTTACTTCATACAAGTGACTCTATTTCTCTGAATTTATATAAAAGTATATTTAAAATGCCCTGTGATGGACTGTTGACCTTTCCAGGGTTTCCAGGATTTACCTCACTGGCACCAGCTCCCCTGGGATAAGCTTGTAAGATAATGGATGGACGGATGATAAAGCAGCCTGTTCTTTTAAAAATGTACATTTTCTGAAATGGATCACTTGAATGGCTCTTTGAAGTGAATTGCTCCTGAAGATTCAACTCCCTTCTGAGAGTCTCACGTCATTGATTATTGTTAAAAAATACTGTTCCAATACAGTGAGTATTGAAACGAATGGCTGTCATTTTTAGGTTGGTGGGAGGACAGGGGCTTAGCCTCTTTGGGAATAAAATGTTATTTTTTTTATTGCTGTAATGCAGAATCATCAGGTGTAGTTATCTAGAGCAAAGCCTCAACACATTTTGCTTCTTGACTCTTTCTTCTAATTGGTTACTCCTCTGACCATTTGTCTTTAATAAATTGAGCTTCACAGCCCCTCAGTTGGCTTTATTGAAGACCTTTAATACTTAAAATGTAGCATTTCCATCTTTTCTCCATCAGTTTTTCATTGAACTCTTTTTTTATTCTTTTGGTTTGTGGCAAATTTGTACAAAATACTTGCCCCATATTTAAGTAACCATCGTTTCTTTTAACATGTGCATTTGGCATTAGTTGTATTAAAATGGTACCATTCATGGAGAACCGGTTCCACAAAATCCTGCTACGTGATCAATTCATGCAACATAAAGCGGGTTTGTCTTTCCAAGCTGTGAGATGGATCCATGTATCACTCAGGACGGCGCCGCAGCTGCACAAACCTCAGCTGCTTTATGAAAACGGACCACACAGCTGCCTGTACGATCTGCCGAGTGATTAACCGATGTGCATGTCACCCGTCGTCGTCTGCGATGAGTCCCTCATCAGCAGCTACTGCCATAATCACAGAGCCCTTTCAGAGCAGCAGCTTCCAGTGGCGGCCGCACCGCGTCGCCGTCCAGCTCTTATTGAATCTACTTCGCTGACATTCCGGAGCGCCTAATGGATCCAGCCCATTGTGAATCCATCTGCATCTTTTTTGTAAATGGTGGCAAATCAAAAATGTTTGCAATGAAAAGGGTTTTAACCCCAGCTAACGCAGAGTGAAAAGATAATTACATTTTAACTACATATTTGTCTATTTTTATACTCTTACGGATCATTAAATAAGACGGTTTTATATCTCGCTGTTTGTCTGGCATGTACATTTAAGGGATTTTGAGAACAACTTGTCCATTCTGTGATACAATATAATGATAAATAAAAATAATATGTCATGACAGATGTGTCTGGAGCAATTTGAAAATGCAGAGAAGCGACTGGAATTGTCACGTGAGACATTATTTGATGAAAAATTTACTCAACAGGCGCGATAGGAGACAATATGGAGGGAGTTCAGGGACAAGAACTGATTACAGGGAGCTGATACAGCTGGGGAAGGAGAGTAGATGGCTGTGTTTCCATTTTAAATGTGCACAACACTGTCGATATTCCACTAATGTCGAAAAAAATCATAATTTTGCAAGTATTTAAGAAACACAATTAAAATTCCTTGTGAATAACTTTGTTCACACACAGCAAATTATTAAAACGTGCGACAAGCTATTATCCTCCAACCACTTACTGTTTGTCTTATTCATCTTTTCTGCCAGTAATGACGTCCACTTGTTGATCATATGACTCGTGTGAGGCAAAAATAGTGTTTCCATTGTGAGAAATACATCTTTTGACAAACTGAATGAGAAGATCAGACCAGAAGCAAATGTATACAGTAACACATTAAATGAATAAATATAACACATATTAATCACTTACAAGTAATAAATAAACTAACTGAAGGAATGAACTAACATGGGAGGATCAAATGAATGCTAAATACAAAAGACAGAACAAAAACTCAAATGAGAAACAACTGAACTAACAGGGGGGGGGGAACTAAGATGAGGGAAAATAATGAAACTAAGAAATAAAGGAAATAACAGAAACAAAAGTCCATAACAACATGAGGTCATTGCTGCTGAATCTATTCTTTGACTCGCTTTAGTCCTAAAGGTCTTCATGTTAATGCAGCAGAGGCAGTTTAGTTCTTTTTACCTTTTATATTGCTCTGCATGTAAGACAGACAGCAGAAACATGTAAAAATTCCATTGTTTACACTCAAGATAAGATATTTGCTCCCAAAGCAGTTCACCAGCTCACTGTACCCAGCTTCATCTGCAGAATCATCTGAGTATTTCTGCAGGTGACAAGAGTAGAACTAGTAGCCTGAAGTTATGCTTATGCAAAAAATACAATCCGGAATTAATTCAGGCCACAAATGTACAGGTACAAAGGAACACAGCTAACGCTACTAGTAAATGGCTTCACTGTCAGATCTTTCAGAATGGAGGACATACAAAAATTAAAACCAAATTACACAGATGGGAATAAATTGAACCAAAACCAAAACCAAAACGTATCAAATGACAACAGTGACAGGTCCTCTGGAGGGACACTCTCTAAATTATTCATGCTAACCTCCTGTAGCATCCAGGCTTGATTGAAAGGTTTGCTGTGCGATGTGATGTTGCAGTGACACTTTCCTACTAGTGCTGATATTATTACATGACTTTTCACTCTTGTTTACCAAAGGTACTAATAAAGGTGGAAGATATCAATTTGTTTTGAGACAGACCATTTGTTCATCCATGTAGTTATCTTTCCAAGGTATGGAAGGAAGTGTTTCCTATGTCCTGCGAGTGACAAGCTAGGAAATTATTTTCTCTATTTCAAATCTCACAATGTAACCAGCTCTCATTTCATTCTTCTATATTTTTAGGGGGTTAAATGCCACTAAAATACTTTTTGTTTGTGGAATCCATTAGTTTATGGTGGAAACAAAGCACAAGTAACATGAACAATAATTCTGACCCCTTAAAACTTTAGAGAAAAGTCAGATTCATGACATTTCAGATTTGATGTGCTCCCCTTTAATTCCTTTCCCACTAACTTTAACAGTAGCTATGTCTCCATTGACTGTAAAATTGTCTGTTATGAATTATGAAAATACATTTGCTTAATGCCAATTTAGAAAACACTTGCGGTTTGCAGTACGATGAGGTGGGTTTTCGGCTGTATCAACATGTATTTCACAAGACTGCAATGGTAACACTTTTTTTATATTACTACTGGTGAAAACCATAGAGACGATGAGAGGAAGATAACTTCTTTTAAATGGCTTACCTCATTTTCTTTCTTCCATCCATCCATCCATTTTCTTGCACCCTTGTCCCTTAGTGGGGTCAGGAGGGTTGCTGGTGCCTATCTCCAGCTGACGTTCCGGGCGAGAGGCAGGGTACACCCTGGACAGGTCGCCAGTCTGTCGCAGGGCAACACAGAGACACACAGGACAAACAACCATGCACNCAATTAACCTAACAGTCATGTTTTTGGGCTGTGGGAGGAAACCGGAGTACCCGGAGAAAACCCACGCATGCACAGGGAGAACATGCAAACTCCATGCAGAACATTTTCTTTCTTATTTAATGGAAAAATGCCACAATTGCAAAATAGTTTTTCAGCATTATGGGAATATCATCAAAGTTTTATAATGAAAACTCAGCTAACGACTATAGAAAGACTGAGAATTCAGCTAGGCGGTTTTTTTCTTGTCCTAAATACTTTTAGGACAAGGAAAAAACTGCTTAATTTGTCCCTACAAAGCAAACTTAGGGACAATGGCCAGTCTATTTTAAAACAGATGGCAACAAAATTAAGATCATATTCAAACAACAGAGACTGAAGATTATTAGATGGTTGGAAGACATTGCCTTTTTTGTAAAGAGAAAAAAGGACAGGCTGTTAGGATGTTTCCTCCATGGCACAAAATTTACTCGAAGCCATTAATAGTGAGGCATTGAAAATCTTTTTCTTTTGAGCTTTATTAGTTTATACAGTGAAAAACTAACCACTAAAACAGTTGACGTATTTTTGGGGCAGTAAGATGATTATCAGGGCACGTTTGGTTTTTCTCTGCAGTTTTGCCTGAGAAGCCGAAGGCCACAGCAATTTTTATGCAGCTTTTTTGTGCATGAAAATTAATTTCAAAGTGTTTCAGTGTTTCAGTCACATTAAAATTGTATTAAAATCAGCAAAATTGTTGAAGCTGCGGTTTATAGGCGCAGTTTGTCGTCACACTTTTAGTCCAGTAGACTTGGTTTGATTGGCTGCCAAAATGGCAACATTTGTTTCACAAAGCAAACCAAAGCTTTTGAAAAACCTTTGAAACAATCCAAAAACCTATGAAAAACACATGAGAGTAACTTCCTTCTTTGCTAAATGTAAATGTAAATAGAGTTTGCTTCAACAGAACTGAGACTGAGGTTTGTAGGCGGACCTGATTTTGCTTCTTCTGTTTGTATTATAGTAAGTTGTAGTCAACAAATTACAAAAGAAACAAAAGATAAATACCAAGAACAATACATGAAGTGCAACTCAGAGCAGATGTCTGCATTTTGCAGCAAATCCACCCTTGATTTTCCCTTCTGCCAACCATCTAATTCACTAGATCTTCATTGTAATCATGCTGTACTATTTCTTTTCAACATAAAACTCTCATTTGAAACCAGACCATCTGGGTGCTTAAACGCCATCTTGTGTTACAAAAGACGTCTTTATAAGTAAATTTAAAGGAGCCTGATGTAACAATGGTCCCAACAAGCACTGGGGAAGATATTTTTGGGTGTATCGTAGCAGTGGCTCTCAGTAGGTCCAGGTTGACAGTCCATCAAGCAAATTATCAGGAGTGCAGAAGAAAAAAAATCACTATATTCTGAATGCCTACTAGACACCACAGCTTGTGACCTTTAAAATATCCTGTGTACATCATCCAGTTCCCACTGGATCACCCATCCTTAGTCACCGCTGCAGCTCAATAAGCTTCTTCCCAAAAACAAGCTTTTATGAGGAGAAAGTCGAGCGCTTTAGCTGAATATCTCAGCAGAGTCAAGTTTTATCTGCTGATTGGCTTTTTTGTATTAATAATGACAAGTTTTCATCCGACAGACATTGTCTTCCCATGGCTCGATCCTGTGCAGACACAAATCGATTTTCAAATAAAAATACAAACGTTAATGTATCTAAATAAAATTATATAAAAAAGTCTGAACTGATACAAGGCAGTGATGGGAAGTTTGGCATAGTTCCCATATTTTATGATTTTCTGTTGCCTCATATTTTTGATCAACTTGGCATGTATGAATGTTTTGTATGATAATAAAGCTGTTTTGTGTTTTTATGGGAAGCGTCATGCTTCCTTAATTTCATGTATTTTTTCTGTTAATAAAAGCAGCCATTTAATTTTAATCTTAAGATCCTCACAGAATGATTAGCCTGCTTTACAAGAATAAAGTTAACCCAGTTGCTGAATATATAACTGATTTATTTTATTCTCATCCTGGTTTTAAATCCCAAAAGTTCAACAATTTTAACCTTTGAACATTTTGTTTTCTTGAAACCCTTCTATAAAATATTTTTTAACTGAATGACCCCAATATGTTTTAGGCAGTTTTGGGGAGAAATTTGATACAACTAAATGTATTAAATGATATAAATGTTCTGGTTAGACCTTATTGTATGACTTGGTTAAACCACCTGAGATGCAGCCATCAAACAATCCCTTCCATGTTTTAACTATTTTGTAAAAATATGATATTGTTCTTAATTTTAATTTATTCAATTCAGAATATTCAGTATTACTTCAGAATTTACCCGAATAGTTAGCTCATGTTTAATGGGTGCTAATACACCTTAAAACATTTTGTAAATTTTGATTTAACCACCTTTTATATTTTGCTGAAAACTGAACCCAAAGCTAAAACGTTCTCAATAGATTAACTCACAATTTGTTTGAATAGATTAATTCCATGCATCTCCAACTGTTTCTAGAGGGACATTAGTGATTTGTCGTTCAAGTACCATTACCATTACTGTTGCTATGGACACACCATTACATTAGCTACTCTTCATATATGGAGGGTACTGTGGGTGAAAAAACATTCATGGGACTTAAGTGCTGTTCAGATCTTGAAGGTCAACTTAAAGAAGACAAATTATGGACCACAGGCCTTTTTTTTCTTTCTTTCTTGAATCTATACATTGGGCTGTCTGAAGTATTGTTCTTTACAGGTTATCAATAAATCAAATTTTATTTGTATAGCACATTTCAGCAGCAAGGCAATTCAAAGCGCTTTACATCATTAAAAACAAAAACAGAGTCATGTGACATTGAATGAACAATCAAAAACATGAAAAATAAATAAATAATTTAAAAAAGCTTTAACCCCCCTCCCCCCTTTTCTAACCCTTTAGAACTTTAGTTAAAATGCTGTTAAAGTGGGACTCTAACCCTGAGGACTTTATAGTAACAATCCTCTAAAGAAACTAACAAAAATCTGAGCCCTGACAGTCTGGGGGGGCAGCAAGATTTGGTTTAATTATTAGCAGATAAGATTGAAGTTTATGTGCATATAAAAAGGCATTGTCCTCGCTTCTATATTCAGCAATGTACTTTGATTTTTTTTTTTTTAAAAAAGGGCCACCAGTACCTTTGCACACAGAGTTCAACTGTACTGCATGTTACCTGCAGTGAAGGAGAGAATGAAGGAGGACGGAATTAATACAGGAAAAGGAACGATTTGCACAATCCACACATTGACACGCGCGCGCACACACACACACACACACACACACACACACACACACACACACACACACACACACACACACACACACACACACACACATTCACAGTTTGCTGATCCAACCTTTCAAGTGACTTTTTGGCAAATCAAAAAGAAATGACTGTTATTTTTTTTAGTTCTTGGCTACATCAGGTGAAATAACTAAGTAGTATATTTGGAGGTTTAACAAGACTTTCAGAGAACCTTTGAAGGTCATAGTGGGGAGTTCTGTAGGGGGTCAGTGTTACCACTTGAGTGTGATAAAATGAAACAAAATAGCATCTGAGACACTCATGGAGCATAACATCAAAGGATCACAATATTGCTGTCTGTCAAAATAATTGAATTGAGTGGAGGAGGTCATTACCACAGTGGGTTGGTTGGAGGACGTGTGGAGATGGAGGAACAGCTCTGAACCTAAGTTAGCAAAGTCTGACACACGTTGCTCAGTAAAATGTATTTTACAAACTCAAACTTGATGTTTTTGCAGTTTTATCATTTCATATTTCATACATTTTTGAAGCATATTCTGTCTATATATGGACACAAATTTTAGTCATATAAATTTCGGTGCTTGTAAATCAGACTGCATAGTTGCAAATAAAGCTTTCTAATCTTGTAAAATAAAATGGCTGAGGATTTCTGCTTTGTGCATGGGGTGAGCGTAAATGTAAAAAAAAGAAATAATCCATGAAATATAAATATGCTCATAAATCAGAATATGCAGATGAGAGTTGAGTTTTTTAATCTTGTAAAAATAAAATTGCTGACATTTTCATGTTTGTGTATCCATAAATGAGGGTACATGTGTGTAGGCACCTGCTTGGGATGTTATCATCCGGTGGAATGGTCATAATCAGTGGTTATCAGCCCCACTGAATGGCCTCAGTTGGTCCCTGCTAGCAGCTCATAGGTTGTTATCAACCATTGTCGCTGTATACATGGAGTGCTGCTTAGTACTCTTAGATAGGGTATGAGATTTTGCATAGCCCTTGTTCTTTTCAACAAAGGCTGGCCAACAAAAAAAAAATCACTTTTTTCCATGGATGTAACATGCAAGTACTGGCCATATCTTGAAAACAAAGTGTTAGGCATAATTTAGTGGAGAGAGAAAGTATTTATTTTGAAGAATGCTTAACAGGATCTAGTTAGGTATTTGTCACTAGCCGTGTCCGAATTCAAGGTCTGCATCCTTTGAAGGACGGATTTGTATGGAGTGAAAATAGTCTCAAAATATCTGTGCGAGTGTAAAAAGATTTGTGTGTGTGTAAAATGTTTTGTGCGTGCGTAACAGGATTTGTGCGTGCGTAACGGGATTTGTGCGTGTATAAAAAGATTTGTGTGTGTGTAAAAAAATCTGTGTGTGTAATATTCGATTGTAAAACTTAAAAATAAAATAAACCTTCTCCTACGCCTATACATGTTGAAAAAGTACACATAAATCACCTGGTATACACACACAAAACTGCATTTACACACAGATCCGGTTACGAGTGCACAACTATTCTTGAGACTCATTTCACGCTTCCGGGAAGCTCCCGGATTTTTGTGTAGATGGTGCGTTTACATGCTAGTAAAAGCTGGGACATCTGAGTTTTGCTCGGAGTCTAGTGTTTTTATCCTCTGACTGACGTTTCTCACTGTACTTGTGCCGAAGTGGCAAATACGTTAGTTCGCTGGAAAACAATAGTTCTCAGCACTTCCTTATAATATCCTAAATTTATTTCTAGACATATTGTGCGTTTTTAACGGTACAGGAGACTAGGTGGTCTGAAAAAGGACCACTGGGTGGCGGAATGGTTCGCTAGCCGGAAAAATAGCCAGACAAACCCAGAAGCAAGTCCCGGTGGTCTGTCCTCTGAAGTAAGTAGGAGATAAACCTGTAGGCTTTAACTTTTAATGAGACATGGAGTAATTATAAATGATTTCAGATTACATTTTATATGACTGGTATTTTGATACTCTGTCCTCATATGTTTCTGTTAGTGGGAGCTAATGTTTATGTCAGCTATGCTACGTTAGCTGTTGGGAACTGAGTCCGTGTATTTTTAATGAGGTTGTAATGAGGTAATGAGGTTGGCGACGTCCAATGTCCAACCTCTTGCTGTAAACTGCTGCAGTGGAAACAGGAAAATCCACAACCTCTTCTGCTAGGAGTTTTTCTGCAAACTGAAATATACAGCTTCATTTAATGATTCAAATTTTAGGTAACAAAGAAATTAATTCACTGTACATATCCATTTTATGTAGGGGGGACATATTATTTCAGGTGGCTGAAAGAGCTAAAATATTTTGTTCCCCCATCCTAACTTTGGGGGAAAAAAAGAGCAAATGTTTTCAAACTTGCAGGATTTCTTGTTGATGATGAGGGGAATTAACACAGTAAAAGACTTTGCAGTTAAATTCATTTGTTTCCATTTTATGTTGGGGGAACAGATTTTTATCAAGCGGTTAAAATATTTTGTTCCCCCATCCTAACTTTGGCAAATAAAGAGCAAATGTTATGAAAATCACATGAATACTTGTTGATCATAAGGGAAAAATAACACAGTAAAAGACTTTGCAGGTCAATTAATTTGTTTAAATTTTAGGGGGAACACATTATTTCAGGCTGCTGAAATATCCACTCTCCTCTTCTCTCCCCATAACTTTGGGAAATAAAAAGCAACTGTTTCCAAATTCTCAAAAATGATTATGTGTAATAGCATACTATAGACATTTCCTTAATCCAGTAATCTGTCATATTTTACAGTAGAACGGGATTTACGAAACAGTTTACACTCTGATCTTTTCAGGAATTCATTATTTTTATGCCCTGCTATCGGCCAGCTTCCCTCCTCCTTTATCAGAAATGAATAATTATAAATACGCACTACGTGTTGGAAACCTGTGTTTGTTGACTGACTTTTATTTGTCAGGTTTACGAGACAAAAGCTGAAAAAAAAGATCGATTCTCTTCGCGTTTAAAACAACACAAAACTGCGTAAAAATACCTCCACACAAGACCTCGTTTATTTATGTATGTATTTTTATTTTGATAGCTGCCGATTAAACTGAAAGTTACAACATTGACATGATTATAGGAGTAGTTTTTACCGAAAAATCGATCAGAAGTGCCGTGAAAATGGTCAGATTCGCCCGAACCACCTCTCTGGCTGCAATGCGCGCTCCCGACACAGGGGAACAGATTTTCACAGGGAAACAGAATTTCTCACAAAACAGGTGTTACGTCAATCCGCGTTTCCCCATCAGATACGGTTCCCCCGGCGTCTTCGAGCAGCTGTGTGAAGCTGACACCCCACCCACCTCAAAAGCTCTAGACGGCCCACGCGGCAAAGTACGCGCGTGCTCGTGATGAGCACTGACAAAGCACGCGCGTAGGGAACTACGGACACCGTGAAAGCTCAAACAACATGTTTCGGCAAAGTTGTCACTTTCTTCACGTTTTTGCAGGAAACTAATAGTAATAATACTAAAAACCAAAAAATAATAGTAATGATAAATTCATATAGCCTGTGGCTGTTATCCTAGTGGGACCAAAAGGGGTGCAGGAGCCTTTCTCCAACGATGAACAGGCAAGATACAACCTGTGAAAGGGCAACGCAGAGACAGTGCGGCAACTGTGACTTTGGCCCACTACCAGACAAAAAGAGAAAAACAAAGTATTTTACATTACCAAGATAAGCTCAGGAGTCTCCAGGTTTCTGAGTTTCCAAGCTCAAAGAGCTGCCCTCCCCTGCAACTCCTCACTCAGCTCCTTCAGACTAGCCAGCAGCAATAAGCAAACACCTGGTGGAACTGTGCATGGCTGAGCTCATTAAAGGAACTACTCCTCAGTGCAACTCTGGTAAAAATGTTGTTATAGGGTGAATAGAGAAGAGATGTGATGACTTCCTGAAGGCAGAGTGTCAGAAAGACAGGGTGAGGGAGAAAGACCCAATTTCAAGGTATGAAATTATAAAGTCAAATTTCTTTTTATAATATTTGATATATATGGCATTTGTATAACAGCTGAAGGTCACGTAGTTAGTTGGTTGATGTTATGGTGCCACTTTGCTTCCATGTGATTGACTGTTGGTTAATAACATGGAACTATGACTTTGTACTTAGTAAAAAAAAGAGCAGGGGTACCTAATAAAGAGGCTGGTGAGTCCATATGAGTAAATTAAACTGTGAGATAATAAAAGCTAAGACAGAGGCCAAAATGAAACACACCGACGTTGGCATCTACCAACAGATAGATACCAAGGCTATTGCTTTGGGTATTTTCGCTTTGCAGAGTTTTCTCCGAATTCGCTTAATTCTGCAATACTACATTATTTTTCTAATTTCTTTAAAGCCTAATTTTGGCTTATTTAATTTGATTTTTTTACTTCTACCCATTAACCACTTGCTGCTAATCTGGAGTTCCAAGTACTTTTATTCCTCAGCAGAGCGAAGGCAGCTGTGTCTGAGAGGCTTATTTTGGTCTTCTGGTCATACTTCATCAGAGCCGACAGCAGGGAGGGAGACTTAGGCTCCTGATTTTTGAAAAAGTAAGCGAGTGGGTTTAAAAAAAATTGAAATGAGGAAAAAAAATGAGAGTGGCGAGGATGGGGGGCTCGGAACAGGCAGAAATGTAAAAATAATAGTCTCTTTGAGAGCCCATAGTTTATTGAGTGCAGTGAAGTGAGTCGTTTCAGCTTTAAGTCATTACTGGAAAATGGTAATGAGTGAAAGTAGACAGATTCACAACAACATGTGGATGAGCTAAACATTAATGTTGAATATTTATTACGATAATAATACTTATTAATAATAATAATTAGTTTTAGTTGTACTGTGTAGCACTATGAGATGTTTGTTAATGAAATGTGCGGTACAAATTTAATTTATTATTATTATTATTATTAGTAGTAGTAGTAGTCTAAGTTTTTATATTCTGCTTTTCATCAAGTTACATGAAAAATGTTCTAGTTGTGCAGAGTTTTGAAAATTAATTAATATTCAAGATCATGCAAGCTCTGGATCTAAACTTTCCTTCTAGTGTTTGCTGAATAAATGTCACAGATTAACATTCCCCGTGTTTAACAGATATTAAATATTGTCGCAAAGGTTTCAGTCATTTCTCAGTGTTAGTATTTGTTTTCTCATATAATTAGAGTTTCACTTCACGCACTTCATGTGCGTGAAGTGAAACTAAAAAATTTCCCTCAATTTTAAGTCAATATGAGGGAAACCTCATATTGACTTAAAATTATTCCTATGCGTGCACACATCTGGTGAACACCTTTCATGTTTGCCCAGATCATTAACTGTTCATTGATTTTTGCTGGTGGAGAGGACTTTTTATGATACAACACCAGGAAGTGAAAGAATCCCAGAATCCCTTGCTAGAAGCAAGAAACCTTTCTCTGGAGTAACTAAACATAATAATTTGAAATATTGCAACGTAATAATGTTTTAGCGTCCACATTTGTGTAGTAGTTATAATTTGTTGGCTTGAATTAGTTCCCTAGGTTTATTCATTGTTTGCATTAGTATTTGCTCCCATGAGTGCAGGGAAATACAAACTCCATGCAGAAAGACCCCAGCTGGGAGTCAAACTCAGGATGTTCTTGCTGCAAAGCAACAGTCACTGCATTACCATTTCCATTAACCATCAACGTGCACATGAGCAGACTGAAATTATGAAATTAAATTTGTTTAATGGAAACAAGCCAGTTTTGAAGAAAACTCAAGTGATAAATGTTTATAGGAGTTTTTTTTTGTCTCATCAAACTAGACGTATTTCGCAAAACTGCAATGGAAACAGAGTTTTCACATCACACAAGTCACATGATCAACAGGTGGATGTTACTACAAAGACGATGACAGGAGGTGTATGAGGATGACAGCTTGTTTTTGTTATTTTCAATGTGCAGCTGATTCCACCAGCCCTCTCAAAGCATCACAGTTCATTGAAAGTTGTGTGTCATTCGAATTCATAGCTCTTCTGTAAAATCACAACAATTTCTGTGAAACGCGGCTCATGTATGTATCACTGCCATGATTTTTAGTGACTCATGGTGTGAACAAGCTTATTCCTGTGTGATTTCAATTTAAGGTCTTATTTAATGGAAACACCGCAATTATGAAATTGTGTTTTTTTTTTAGTGGAAAATAGATTTGTTTGATGGAAATGCAACTAGTGCCACCAACTACACCACTTTGAAACCTATCAATAGCATTGATTGTGAAAATTACTATTCTGCTTCCCCTGTCACTTTTTTGCTGAATAACACATGAAGACTTCACTTTAAAGTCTATAATATCATGGAATTTATTAATGTGGATGTGCCAATGTTTACATCCACATGTAAACATGGGTACAAGCTAAATCAGCTCTACCAAGCTAATTTAGCTCTTCTACCAAAATCAGTTTATAAAACCTTTCCACTGATGTTAACAGTTAACCTCTCTGTCTGTCAACTCAAATTAGTTTACGTTGTGATCAATCGAGATCCTAAGCTGGTACTACCCATATATTCATCAGTTGTTCCAGAGGGAACAGCTACACCTGGCAGATTCAAGGTGGAAATAGCTTTGTTTACATAACTTTAAACTCCAAACTCTACCAAATACAAGATGAAGGTGTAATTGTGAACATATAGCAGGTAACACTGGAGGTATCATGAAATATTTTTCCCAAAAAGTGTTTAGGTTTCATGTTAATCTAGACTTTCGCAGCATGACAGACACAACAACATGAGTTTGTTGTCTAAGTATCTTTCTGAGAACAGAGACATCATGCACAGGCTTCAGTAAACAACAGGAAGACGCTCTTCACATGCTCTCAGCAGAGAAGTCTTAATCTAAGAGTGAAAACTTCAAAGAATAGAAAGACTTCAAAGTAAGATATGTGATTTGTTTTCTGCTGCAGATGTCCAGCCAGCAGAGAAATCTTTTAACGTTGACAGGAAAGATGAATCTCACTGATATGTGGGGGATACTTTACTTCTTGGCATGAGACACACAAGTTATCAGCTGCACCAATACTGAAATCATTCGCAATAAATACATTTCATAAACTCCGCCACAAACAAGCGACAGAAAGCAGGGATGTTGGTGAGAGATGAAAGAGAGAAAAAGCCAATGGTTCATATGTAGTACCTTAGGTGTTAAATGGCACAAATGAACCTGGGTGGGCAAAAAAATGCATTTCTTTATATAAAACATTGGTATTATGTGCTTATTTAGAAAACTGTGTCTTTTTTTGCTGTTCTGCGCTGCTGAATTTCTCCAATTTGGCAGAAATGACAAGGGCGAAACAGGACAGATAAACCCTGGAAATCCAGCTTTCTGCATTCCAGCTGTGCAGAGTTGTGCTACAACTGCAACACTATTTTGAGTGTCATTGCCAATTTTTAATGTGATATTCCTATAACCTACAACATGATATCAAGCAGACAGCATGTTGCTATCTGCTATCAAGCAGATAACATGTTGTAGTGACAGTAACCGCATCAGAGTTTGAATACATGTTCACTTCTCAAATGAACTGGACATTCTAAACAAATGAACTAGAGTTCAACTAAAGCAGACTAAACAGGCCAGATGTGGATGCACACTAAGGCTTGGTTCAGAGTGAAGTGAACTTTGTTGCGGTTTGAGGATGCCAAGAGGAATAGAGACCGCTCCAAAATCAGGAAGCAGGCCAAAGGGCCCAGCATGTTCAGTCCACAGCCTTGGCCATTTGCCCCTCAAAACTATTGTTCCTGCTCTGATAAACCGGATTCTGATTATGAGAATCGATTTCGACAGTTTGGCTTGACTATGCAAAGGTGTTCAAGTGCAGGGCACTCTGGGAAAATACAAGTAAAACAAACACGTTTGTCTACCACTAGTTGGAGAAATGACTTGTGCTGAGCCCGTTGTTGAAGAGTGTTTGTTTGACACATTTGCCAAAGACAAAAGAGATTCTACAACCACTAAAGTCTGACGTCACTGTGAAGAAGGAAGTTGTGCTCAAAAATGTTCCTGTCATTTCCTTCAGTGGCTCTTGGTGCAGCGCCACCACAGGTGAGGAGGTAAATAGGTCGCTCAGAGGGCTTGGTTTGTTTGACACATTTCAGTGTAAAAGTGAACTGCAGCAGCTGAAACTGTAGCAAACGTTGCAATTTTGGTCCCAGATTGAACTGAGTATATCAGACTGAGGTTTGAAAAAGCCCTAACCTAGATTACAATTATAGCAAACATTAGCTGAGAGATCATTTCAGGTACTTACCTTGATTTACTAGACTAATTTTAGCCCTTCTTATAAAAATCAAAGTGATATTTTGTTCTCTTTGGCTTCATAGCAGCAGCTCTATCTGCAGTACTCTATCTGGTACTCTGAGCTTCCTGATTTCCTCCAAACAGTCTCATCCCTTTGTTAGTCTCAGTCACATGGTTTTGGTGTCTCCACGAAGCTTCACAATATTTTGATCTGTATGTCTGAAACCAGTCCTGAGGGGATTCTGTGTTCAGCCTTAGAAAACTACTGTGATGGAAACGTGTGTTAGTGAGGAAGCTCAACATGTAGTTGCGCAGTGTGGTACAAAAGCAGAAGTCCAGTGAGATCAGCTTGCCAATCAGTATCCTGGGGGAGGTAATATTGAATCCTGAGCTGAAACCTACAAACCATATTTTGATCTCCCAATGTTTTTGTTGTTTTTTTTACTTGGTCGGCAACAGCAAAGCAGAAAGCAGACCATGATTTCCAGCCTCTAGACCATTTTCTTCTGTTACTATTGAAAAGCAACTCAACTGTCTGGATTAGGACTTCCAACACTTCGACAGATCAAATTGTCATTCACCAGTTGCTGGTGTCCATCCTGTTAGAGGGCAATCAGAGTGGAAGTAGTTTTCTCAAATGAAACATAATTTTTCTTGCCTAAAATAACACAAAAAATAAACTAAAATAAATACTGCATTGTGAACTAAATTAGCTAAATTATACAGATATCTGATTTCAGCTATAAGTAGCTGTCTTTAGCTAGCTAACTAGTTTAGATAGATAGATAGATAGATAGATAGATAGATAGATAGATAGATAGATAGATAGATAGATAGATAGATAGATAGAT
>CAEGAF010041519.1:0-10386 GCA_903067075.1 Micropoecilia bifurca | reverse complement strand
TTTTGTAAACTTCCCTTGCCATCCATCCCCAAATGTTCTCAATTGGGTTTAGATCTGGGGAACATGCAGGATGGTCCAAAAGAGTGATGTTATTCTCTTGGAAGAACTCCTTTGTCAGTCGGGCATTGTGAACTGCAGCATCGTCCTATTGAAAAATAAATATTTTTGGGTCTACCACTTGACCTTTTTGTTCCATCACCCTCAGGATCATTTAAAAATGCAAAATAACTGACTTACTGCGTCCAACCTCAGCAGCGATGGCCTTGCTTATGCAGCTCAACAATCCTATCACGTTCAAAGTCAGTGAGCTTTTCTGCTTTTGCCATCAGGAGGTCTCGACAGTGTAAAGACTTGACAGAAAGTGACATGGAATCCAGACTTTTGCACAGCTTTTGGCTTTTAAAGACTATTGTCTTAAACTTTTGATCAGCTGAAAAAATCAGGTTTGAGTGTAAATCCAGTTTTCAATTAATTCCCCACTCAAAAGTTCTTGTCTCTTGCATTGATTGTTTCCTTTAACATTGTGAAGCTCTACTTAGAACCTTCTTAAGATCCAATAGTGCAAAATGCAAATTCTTGCAATTCTTTGACTGTTCTTAAGATTTTGATCAGGAGTGTATTTTTTGAAAGCATTTCTAATTATCAACCTCCCCAGATGCACTCCATGGTTTCATTCTAATATGGCAATGAGACCGAGTTAGTGAAAGGAAGATTGCATTGTTTGTGATCCAACTAGCATGGACATACACCCTTTGCAAATTGCACCAACGTGCTTAATGCATGTAAAAAAAAAAAAAGAAACTGAGTTTTTATTTTGTCTGTTTTTACTAGCAGACTTTTACATATAAAAATGTCTCAAAAAGGACTGAAATGGCAGCATTTAGCACATCTTTTTCAATATTTTGAAACATGGAAAGGTATGCCCTAATTTAGTTTCCATCACTCACATCATCACAGTTCATTTGGAATATAAGAACATCTCTTCTCTGGTTATTACACACACAGATCTGTCAAGCTTGAGAAAACTGGCACTATGCTGGTGGAATCAAATGGAGATGAAGAGTTCTGACCCAGGCAATAAACCATGAATTGGCTAAAATTTGGAGCAAGGTAGATGGACTTTGATTGCAGCATTGTATATTCAAGAAAATAAATATGATTTATAATATAAAAGTAATTTAAATCAAAACAGAAATTCTAAAATGTTATTTCAATTAATCTTAAACAGGTACATCTAAGAAAATATGAATATTGTGGAAAAGGTTTAATATTTTTTGTCACTCATTTCAGAAAGTGATAGTCCTATATTATATAGACTTATTACACATAGTAATATCTCAAGCCCTTGTTTCTTTAATTTTGTTAATGCCAATAGTTAAATATTGGCAACTCATTGTATCACACTTTAATCAGCTGATTAATTCAAAACACCTGCAAAGGTTTCCTTCTCTTAGGCTCTAAATGGTCTCTTGGTCTGAGTCAGTGGGCTACACATTCATAGGAAAGAATTATAATTTGACATATGTCCAGAAGACAATCACTGGCACCCTTCACAGTGAGGTAAGTCACAAAAAGGCAATTTCCAAGAGTGTGTATCCAAGTATGTACTTGTACAAAGCTGAGTGAAGGGAAAAAGGTGTGGTTGGAAAAGGTGCAACAAGGAAAACCACAGCCTTAAAAGGATTGTCAAGCAAAATGCATTAAACAATTGAGGAAGCTTCATGTAGGGTGGATTGAGGCTGGAGTCAGTGCATCAAAAGCCACTTACAGACAGATGCTATCCTGAACTCATTCCATTTCTAAGCACACGTCATCAGACCCAACAAGGCAGATGACCTGAAGGCAGCTGTCATAGCACCCTGGGCTTTAATTACATGTCAGCAAAGCCACAGGCTAATTGCTTCCATGCCACGTTGAATTACTGCAGTTATTCATGCAAAGGAAGGCCCAGCCAGGTATTGGGAGCATCAAACTCTTTTCAGAAGCCTGATATTTCTGTTTTAAATATTCCTTTTTATTATATCTATAAGTCATAATGATTGACACTACAAGAAACAAAGGCTTAACATTTTCACTTTATTATTCTATGTCATATATGACTTCGAATCTCTGAAAGGAATGATAAAATATATTGAACTTTTACACAATATTTAAAAACATTTCTGGAGATGTACCTCTAATTCCACACCACATCAGGTTATGTTTTTATGGTTAAATACTCTTTTCTATAAGAAGTAAATATTTAACATTTAATTTCCCCTGAATATTACAGAATGAAAGCTGATTCTTAGTTACTTTTTGCCATTAGAGACGGGTCAAGTAAATTTTAAAGCTGCCAGCTGCATTCAGTAGAAATATTGTTAGTGTGCTACTAAAACCAAATAATGGGACATAGTGACAAGTCAGTAATAAAGTGCATTGCAGGCCAACAGCCTTGGTTTTATTTATTTCATATGTAAATCTGAAATTATTGTCTACCCCTCAGACAAATCTTTCTCAATCAAATTGCAGTAAGTCACTCAGTCATGCTTGAATGGGGACACCAAGGCTAATATAGAAGGGAAAGTCGGCTCTTTGTGCTTCATAGCTTAAACACCAATGGCTTGTTTTTCATGATCTACTTGGACAACTTGCTATAGTGTTAAATATAATAAGCCACCTGGGAACCAAGCTGGGAAAGAAAATAGTCTTTGCTGCAGCTACACTACAGACACAAGTAATAGTGTTATCTCTTCTCAAAGTTCAACCAGACCAGCCACACACACCCACTAAATCTCTTAAGTTCACGGGGAGAAAAAGTGTTTCTAGGACGTTGAAGAATGCCTCCTTTGAACGTATGTAAAGACTTTGACACAATGGTCCCAACAATCAAGCACTAGCAGCTGTCCTTTCTGGGTGGTGGCCACTCCTACAGGACAGGTCAGTCCTTCTTGGATCAGAATGTTAAATCCTCCTTCTTTGGGAAACTGAAGAATTTCTTTCCTGCCACTGTCTGTGACCAGCAAATCACCGTTGGCATCCACACACATGCCAGTGATGCAGCGGAAGTCCTCTGTTTCGGAGAAAAAGTGGCTGAGCTGTTTCCCTAGCTGCCCATCGGTACCCACTGAGCCAATCGAGAAGCCCCCTTCGAAGTGGGGCTCGTTCTGACGCTTTTCGAAGTTCAGGGCCAGGCCTTGGGTAAAGTACACGGTTCCTGCTGCATCACATGTCACAAACTTTGGCCGGACTGCAGAGCACAATCGGTTATAGCTGACTACACCTACATTGCGGTCCACTGCAAGGCACCACAGCTTCCCCCCTTCCACGTCTGACACCACAAACTGGCCTGATGGCATGGCAGTAATTCCCCAGGGCTTAATCAGCTGGTTTTTATGGCAGGCCACATAATGCCCATCCATGGTGTAGACTTTAACTGAATTATCATAGTTGTCAGTAACACCAATCAGGCCTTGAGGAGTCACAGCTATGGCTAGGGGGATAAGGTTAGGCAGGTCGGCACCAAAGAAGCTCAGAACAAAGTTGTCTATGCTTGCATTGCGTCGGATTTCGCGCGGGACACCTTTACGATTGAAAATCTGGACACGGCAGTTCCCTCGATCGGCCACCAGTATATCACCTTGCGGTGAAACACAAATGCTAATGGGTAAATTAAACATTCCAGGCAGTGCTCCTTTACAGCCCATCTTTTTTACAAACTGGCATACTGGTGGCCTGAAACTAGCCCCCGCAGATTCCCCACCTGCGTCCATGGACTTTGACTTAAAGCTACTTGGTGAACCACATACTGTCTCATCTACAGCTGAAACCATGTCAACATCACGGTAAAGATCCCCTGGAACCATTACAGACCCACCTGTAGCGCCAGAGGGCGCATCCTCCGCTTTAAACTCCAAAATAGTTTCTAACCCACCTTTCTCATCCTCTGTATTGACTGTGTAAGTGTTTGTGGTCAAACAGGCAACTTCTATGGGATTAGAGTGTTCTGTTCTGGCCAGTGTTGGCTCTTGTAGCTGGAACTGTGTGGGTAAACTGCTTCTGAGGTCCAGCTCTTCATCATCACTTCCTGCGCCATCATCCTTTAATAAGGCGATATCACTCTGTCTTACCCGTACAGTCAGGTAATCGCAACGTGAAACCACCTTTACCTCTGCGAGGTTAAGAAGATATGTCTGCTCCTCAAGAACCTGTGCATTGAGTTTTTCCACTTCTCCCAAAGAGGCTGTGAATGTCCTTCGAGATTTGCGGAGCTCTTCCTGAAGATGAAGCTCTGCCGTAGAATACTCTTGCTGAACCGCCCGGTACTTTTGTCTCAAGCTCTTGGAAATGTTTTCAAGTGTTGTCTTTTTCTTCTGAATATTGCCCATGACATCACGTAGGGCAGCCAGTCTACCGCTCAGTTCTTTACGGCGCTGCTCAGCTGCCACTTTTATCGGCTGAACCGAATGGCCTTCGTGCAGGTGGCCATCCGCTTTACAGACCTCACAGAGAACTGTGGTGCAGTCATAGCAGAACTGTCTCGGTAGCCGGTTGCCGCAGGACTTGCACATTAACGCAGCGGCGGCAGAACTGCAAGTCAAAGTGCAATCTATAATTTTCAGTACTGTGAGATTATCTGGCAGCTGGGAGATGCTGCTCATCCTGGAGACCTTGCTGCAGAAGGGGCAGCGGACACCATTGATTGTATTAGCCAACAGTTTCTCCAGACAAAGTCGACACACAGTGTGCCCACACTGCAGGAGTTTGGGTCTGAGTTGATCCTGGTTGTAAGTCTCCAGGCAGATGGGGCATTCGAGAACCTCCCTCATTAGGTCGGGGTCCAGGGAAGAGCATGCTGCTGCCATTGTGGTCTTCTTCCTTGAGTGGAAATAAAAAACAAATTGTAATATTTCAAAATTTCGGCAAAAAAAGTTTAAATTAAATTACAATTGACAATCAAAAATCTACATAAAACCCAATTTTGGTTAGCTTCTAATGATTCACAGTAGAGATGAGCTGTTACACTGTATCATCATAAAGACATAGCTAATTCACTATATTGTTATGATAATGTTAAATTCTAAGGAAGGATATTTGCAAGTCCCAAAACAGACTGGTTAGTTGGGATATTTACTGTTTTTTGCTTGGACTGTTTTCCACTGCTGTTTATGTGTTTATAAATATAATTAAACACAAGTATTGTGTACAGCAGAATTATCCATCCATCCATCCATCAAATTAATAAATTAATGTTACTGCATTTCCCAAAAACATAAACATCTATATCAAAGCTAATATTTTAAAAGCCTAAGAGAAATGCCTTTCCTAAGGCCAAAAAAATTTAGAGTAATATATTGAAGTGTTTTATGACTGAAAGTGTGGCAGAAATTGATGTCCATTGTCATCTTTAATGTCACCACAATATTCCAAAATACCATGAAAAAATTGTCAACCTTATCATTCATTCCTACTTCACGTGCAAAGTGTCAGATATACAGAACGTTGAGTTTTAAATTTAATGGTGGCGCAATTAAAACGGCACTCATTGAAAACCGGAAAGATCCTGCATTGTTTTACAGGGATGATGATGTCAAAATGTTCATAATCTACAAATCAATATATTATCTCAATTAGAAAATAAATTCCTAAAAAGTAAGATTTTAAATGCATGTATGTTTATTTGTAAAAAAAAAAAAAAAAAAAAGATAATGTACATAATTTAAACTGACGTGTTAAGTTGTAAACACGTCGCTCTCTGATGTAAAATAATCATAATTCATTTACTATTTGTAAATAAAGCTACTTAACTAGTGTAATGTAATTTCAGTAGCTGATCGCAACGAAAGCATGTCGTTAGTATGTCGCACAGGACGAAGAAGAAACGAACTCGACTTATTTAGACGAGAAAAGAAAAACTTACCGACGCAAAGAAACCCAATGCTAAAAGCTGACTGCTACGTTGAGCTGGTGTTTTCAGCGGGCTGGCAGACATGATGTTATGCATGTCTACGGTCATATGCGAGCATGTCGCACTTTGTTCGACAACGCCTGCGTGTCAATTGCAGTTTAGAAACTGTCTGGTCCCTTAATAACTTAAGCACAACATAAACGCAAAGGCGGCCTCTCTCTCCAACCGACAGCAAATGTTCACGGTGTGCTGAAGGGTAAACGCATCGAGACGGCGTCATTAAAAATATATATACAGGACTGATTGAAACAGGACGTGCATCAAAACAACTGGTAATTACATCGCTTTTGTTCGTAGATTGGCGTTTTAGCTTTACCTTTCCTCCAACGTCTGATAGAGGAGAAGGACGGGTGTGTAGTCACTGAGCTACAGCCGCTGTTTGGAGCTGCAGTGCCGATGGCTCTTCCTACGCAGAGCCGTACGTTACGTAAAGCGCCTGCGTCAGAGCGACGGTTGTTTTGATTGGCTCGTGAACCGGTTCTCACGCCGCGCGTCCATTTACTGAAAATGATTGTGCGGTTTCACCTTGTCATGTTCCATTTACATGCTGAAATGATACCGTAATGTTTTGTGGAGATATTTTGTTCTTCTTTGCAAATGGTTATCTTTTCAAAGTACAACACGAGGACGTGTTAAACTGCAAAATGACACTAAAAGTGATTTTAGTTAATAATCTGCCTGGACAAACTTAACATAGATGAGTTTCAATTAAAGTAGAGTTAAATTACGCACAGAACTGTTTAAGGTACAACAGTAATGACAAAGAACGCCCGCTAGATGTCAGCATAGATCAACAGTAAAATGTTGAGATAGATAGATAGACAGATAGATAAATTCTACAACAAAAATTGTCTAAAAGTTGGGTGAAAAGTCGAGATTCATGGAAAAAGAAAATAAGAAAAAAAAAACAGCAACCTATATTCAAAATTCAACAATAAATCTCCGAGTCCAACCTAACAACCTCTAAATACGGATCAGTGTTTTTACATAAATAAAGATTTCAGGGTTGATGTTATATTTGTTTGTTTGTTTACTTTTACAACTACTGAAAAGCACTTAGCCTACTTGTAGTTTGTAACATTACAGCACACCTACACTTTACAATTCAAGAAATATGATGACTATCTTGCCAAAAGCATGCAACACAAATTGATTAAAACACAGATTTGACCAAATAAGAAATCATTTTGGCTAACCAAAGCCTATGATTTTAATCACAAGGTACCTGCTGTCAATTTAAGTGCACTGACTTTTAATATCCCGGTAATTGTGTCACAACAAAAAATGCATATAGTTAATTTAGTGTTTTTTGGTTTTATATCTGGAAACACTACTAAGAGTGCTTCTGGGCCATTGAAAAAAAATTACAACAAAACCCCAAGACAAAACAAAAAAAACATGGGAATTGACATAAGTGCTAGCAAAGAACAAAATAGCCACAAAGATCAAAAACAGCATAAACTGCTTGGAGTGTTGGATCCACCCCTGTTGATTTTCGGCTGTGATTTTCTTACAGTCACAATCCATTGCGTCAAGGAGTGATATCTGATCATTTCACACCCTCTATTTTTCTCCTGCATGCTCTTCCAGAGGCAACAGACCAGGGAGTTGGAGGCGGAGGGCGACGGGAGATTAAGTCTGTTCCCTTTATCAACTACCTGTTAGCTCTACAGAAGAGCCAGCTGCTGTCAGATGACCTGGTAAATGGCGTAGAGATCCGCTGTGAAGAGAAGGGCAGCTGTCCCTCTGGCTGCCACCTGTGCCATCACCAGGGCATGATGGGAGGAGGGTCAGGAAGAAGCCGCAATGGTAATGGTAGGAGTGGGGAACAGCCTTCTCCCATCCCTGTCCTCCTTGAAGTCAGCAGGGTTGTTCCACTCTACAGCCTGATCCAAGACAACATCACCAAAGAGGTGAGAGAGACGCACATTAATTATTCATTATACCATTAAATGAAAAAAAAAGAACCAGATGAGATAAAGCAAAATAAAACTGATCAACCTGACCTACCGTCAGAGATATGTAGTGATTTGCAAAAAAAAAAATGCAAATGCTTTGAATAGTGCAACATTTTGTCACATAACAAAAAACTGCAATTTATTTTAGTGCCTGACTTTGGGAAAAACTGACTTTTTATGAATAAAAATTAACTTTGTGCCTCCTATGTATTCAGTCTCCAAAACTGATACTCTTAGATCAAATCCAGTGCAACCAATTGTCTTCAAAAGTCACCTATTATTTAAAAATAAGAGTTTACCTGTGTTTAATTTAATCTCAGCATTAATGTAGCTGTTCTTAGAAGCCTGCAGAGGTTTAATAAAGGGCATTAGTGAACAAAAGATATCACAAAGGACACAGTAGACAAGCTGGAGATAAAGTTCTAGATAATATTACAGCAGGTTTAGATAATATTAAAGCAGTTTAACTGTGTTCAGTGACCATCTCACTGAACACAGTTCACACATTTGTGCCCTGGTCTCAGGGAACACAGCAGATGTGGAAGATAGTGCCAAAAATGAATCATTTTGGTCTGGCTGCAAAACATGTTGGAAGAATAATGCATGGCTCACGTAGTAAGGATGCTTTATTTCAGCAGGCATAGGAAAGCTGGACAGAATTTAATGTAAAATCACCAGTTAAATGCAGGGCAATTCTTGAGGAAAGTCTTATAGAGGCTGCAAAAGATTTGAGGCTGGGGCAAAGGTTTAACTTCTGCAAAGACAATAACCCTAAGCATAAACCAAGAACTACAATGGGAAGGTTTAGTTAGAAATATGCTGCATGTGTCAGAATGCCCCAATCAATGTCTAGACCTATAATTGAATAATTGGGAATCTGAAAATAGACTTCAGTTATTTTCAGATTCTCCCCACCATAATTTCTGTCTCTAGAGGTGTAAAGGTGGAGTTGTGGTATTCAGAAGGGGTGTGATTTGAGGGAATGTGAATACTTTTCTGACCACCAGTTTAAGGTGTCAGCTGTAGCTGGTGGAGTAAATCAGATGTGACCCAGTGTCTTTGATTAAAAACAGCCTGCTGGGTCAAATCTGACAAGAAGAGCATTCGGCTGATAATACACTCCAGCTGGATAATCTGCACAGTTCAAAAACAATTCAAATTGTGCGCATTGCTCCTTATTCAGAAGGTGCAAACACACGGTTTGGCATGTTTTGCTTGCAATGTAATCTAATATAGTATGACTGCGGTGTAACACTTGTAAACCGTGTATATTTTGTTTCCTCTGAAGCATTAAATTAATGCAGTTTTTGCACCTCACCTGTAGAGGGCATGTGTTGGTTAACTTTGACCACTGGGAAGGAGTACTGTAATACAGGCGGCATAAAACGATGACATCATGGTTTTTCACTTGTGGGGAAGTCTGTGTGTGTGCATGCGAGTGTGACTGAATGTGTGTCTATCGGCGTTTTAAAACAAGGATGCACTGCTGAATGTAACATCACCTTAATAGCCGCATGCTGTATTTCTAATTCATTCTGTATAGGCTGTCTTTGGATTCATTTTTTTGTTTGTTTTATTTTTTTGCAGTGAAAGTTAATCACATCAGATCTGTTTTCCAGAAGCCTAATTTAGGAAGAGGCTCTGGCTTCACTTGACATTTAGTTGACTACATTTTGCCCTGTTTGTGCTACATTTAGTGTTCGTCTTCGGAAGCTCGTCTCCGGTATATTTGCAATCTCTTTGCGCAAGAAGGGAGGCAAAAACAGGTGACTCAGAAATGTTCAACATCCGTAAGGCACGCATCTGATTAGGTATCTCCATAAATATCCATGTAAATATGGATAAGTGCATTCAGAAAGCACACGCACAGCATTAACCTCTGTACGTGCCTCTCATAACAAGCACCACAGCCCCAAAGAGTAGGAGGGGCAATCAATAGCAGACAACCCATAGCGGGCCTAGTCAATACCTAAATGTGAGGAAGTGCAAAAATGTCTCCTCATCGTGCTGTTCCAGCCACTTAACTTCCCTTATTTTTGTCTACCCCAAAACTATCCTTGGACTTCTGAAGGCACGCGAGAAGAAGACTGGTACCGCAGTAGAGGAAGGTGCCCCTCTGAGCTGGCCTGAGGCAGGATTATTAGCCTCTTATTGATGCCATCAACCTCTGCGGAGGGCATCACTCTGTTACTTTTGTTTGCATTTTCTTCTCCTCTTGGCCACAGCTGCTGCACATCACAATGGCAGATACGTATATTGCATTAGAGACTCACAGCAACCTGTCTGTCTACACACACAATTGCTCCGTCGCTTCATCTTCATGTGTGCATCTGTCTCTCACACACAATTTCACTTGAGACCGTCTTTCTACTTGGCTGAGTCTGTGGGGAAAGACAGCTGCCATGCTGCAAAAGCTCTCTTAGAAATAAGGCCTCTTTTTTCCCGCTTTACCCTGAATGGTAGCAATCAAATAGAAGCTTA
>CAEGAF010041506.1:0-10642 GCA_903067075.1 Micropoecilia bifurca | reverse complement strand
GGTAGGTGAGTCCAACATTACAAGCCGCTCTGCGTAACATGCGGCGACCGGCTGCTAATGAGGCAATGAAGCTTCAAACTGCTTCGCCACATAGAGACCAAGCAGGCTGTGGATATAAGCAACACTTCAGGTGTCATTGTCTCTCATCACTCTCAGATGGAACCGTCTGGTTGCAGAGAAACAAGCTCAGGGCTCCGTTAGTCATTATTGTGAGTTAAAGTTTTCACGAAAGTAAAATGTTCATTTTTGTGGCGCATCTGTATCTTATTTTGAAGGGATATGTAAATGTTACCATAGCAACCAGAGCAGCCGCTCTATTTGCTGCACTATGATTTGGAGGTGAATGTTTTATCATGGTTAACATTTTTAACTGAATAAACATAATAAACATAAACAGTCTACTCCACTTTATTCACCAAAAATGTTTTGTTTTAATTCACCAAAACCTGTTCTGTAATCTGGAACATTCGCTACGTTGAGCTCCAGTTAGCCGCCTTATCTCACTGTGCGAGAGGCAACTGCGTCGTGTGTCACGGGCAAAAGGCTCAAGTCCCCTAACCCTCCCTCCCCCCACACTCTGCACATGCCTGCCTATAGTCAATTTTCAGATTCTGAGAGACTGTTTATGCTAAATGTTTTATACAAATCCAGTAACACACAGCTTTTGTAAGAAGACATAAAATTAATTAATGCTAAAGTTCTTTTAATAGATAATATTAGGAAAAACACAATTAGCCCATGACAATTCACTGTTTATTACAAATATATAAATTATAAATATATAAATTCAGAAGAAAAATGCTAAGTAATCATAACCTCATGTATTTACTGGCAATTTCTTTCCAATTGTGAATCCCATTAGCAGAGCCTCAATGGGCTGCTGGACAGGCAGTATTGTCCTGAAAATTATTTAAACACAATTCAAAGAACAAACTCAATCAAGAATCCAATGGCACGTAAAATGTTTATGTATGTAAATCCTATTCCCGGCCATATATTTATGGTAATGAAATGCTGGAGCGGCCTAGCAGCACTGGGAACTGAAGAGTGTGTAATTACACTAATGCTCCACTGACTAATAGGCCACAGGGGAAGAGGAGTCTGCCGGCTAGTGTTAGCTCACTTACTAATGCACACAATACACCAGCACTTCAGATGTGCTGATGAGCCTCCGCTCTTTGTGTTCTGAGCGAAGGCGTTTCATCAGACTATACTTGAACGTATAGCCAGCTCAGGATGTTTAGGGTCAAAAGAAAAGACTGTTAGCAGACAGAATGAGAAATCTATGGAAAATAAACTGGCATAAGACCATGTCAGCTAGTGAGTAGGAAAGCAAATAAATATAAAAGTGTGTCGTACTGATTCCTCTAACTGAGCCACAGGTCAGGAAGTTCACACCACTGAGATAGATTTGTAAATGTACCAAATATCAGAGTCAGAGATCACACAGATCAGTGAAATACTTTCCCTCCTCCTCCAGCTTTGGAGGGGAAGGGAATGGTTAGTGTTGGGATTGTTTTGTAGAGGTAAAGTGATGGACTTGGTGAAGTCTGGGTATATTGATCCTGTTTCAGTTGAAAGTTTCTTCCTGTTAAAAGAGTCTTTGAAAAAGAGTCTATTTGATGCTCGCTGCCCAGACCTCAGAATGACAGACTGCAAAAATGTAAAGATCTTTGCTTTTCTTAGACTGATAACATTTCACTAGAGTGGCACCTTAATATTCTATAAATCAGATTATGAGGTAATGGTCAATAGCTCAATACACAACCACTCTCACTTTTACAGTAAAACAGTCCTGATCTGCTAAAGTTGAAAATTCCCCTCAGTCGTGTCTAAGGGGCTCCAAGCCGTCAGTTCTTAAAGTTGTGAGATGGTTCAATAACGCTCAGTTTGACTGATATGGGAGAAATGTGGAGGTCAAGTTAATGTCCCAATGAATTTGTTGACTTCCAAAAACAACTTTTGTTTTACCACAGATACTCCTCTTAGGACTGTTTCTATAGGAGTTTAACTACCGTAGGAATAGTTTAAACAGTGTCGAGAAGTCATGCACATGAATGACAGAAACCAATGATTCTGAATAGAACAACACCAAACCCTTAATTTATATTGTTTTCATAGTATTCTGGTGTCATGTCTTCCCCAGATCAGTGATGCACAGCCAGCCACTGAACAGATCCAGGGAAATATTATCTGATGAAATCATTTTCTTTGTTTGAATTAATGTGGATTTGACGTTCTTGTCACAGCTGTACATAAGAGGTGGATCCTCTGTGGCTGGTTGGGACAATATGCTTACCTTTCCTGAACACCAAGCAGGTCCAATGTTTGAAGACAAGTTAGCATGGTTTGCTTTGGGGGGAAGGGAGAATTTGAGAATGCCGGCCTTCCCAGACCGAGACTGGGGGGATCCATTCATCCATCCATCCATCCATCCATCCATCCATCCATCCATCCATCCATCCATCCATCCATCCATCCATCCATCCATCCTCACTAGGGTAGTGAGGGGTTCTGGTGCGTATCTCTAGCGGTTAATTAGAGACGTGGTCACCCTGGACAGGTCGCCAGTCCATCACAAGCGCCTTGGCAGCTTCGAAAAGTTATAGCTTAAAAACCTTTTACTTGTTTGTGTTACCGCTCCTATAGCTTGGAGTCCTTTTGATAAAATACCAGAGAAAGTTCTGGAACAGATTCCTCTCCTGATTCGGGTCACTCTACTTTTGAGAGACAGAAACACAGCTGGCTGCTTAGAAAGCTCTGGACTGGAAACTAAAAGCTGCAAATTACTGACAGAAAGGTAATGCTCTTTTGAAAGCAAAGTTATCTAGCTAACACGGTTTGGCTAATTAGCCTGCTAATATTAGCTTTCAGTGTAACTCCATGAGAAGCAGAAGATTATGCAGAATATTCTCGGCAAAGAAACATCTACTTGTTTTTACTACTTTTCTTTCATATTGTACAGTAGTCTTCAGTTCAATCTGTATATTTATTTAAGAATCTTTTTTAATGACCTGAAAACACACTTAGACTGGTTGATTATTTAATTTCCCTTTGGGATCAATAAAGTATTTTTAATTGCTTGATTTGGGTAAGGTTTTACTTTGCTGTCATTGATGAAACAAATATGTATTACCTAAATTACTCATCCTAATTTATTTGTGCACAAAAATGTTTGTTAATAATGAACGCAGATGCAAATTAGCCTATGCTACATTCTCATACAGTGGACCAAATGGTGCACTATATAGTTCTGTTTGAACTATATATTGTTTCCTTCCAAATAAAGCTATATTTAAAAATATTATTATTATTCTACACCCTAACTCACTGCACCCCCAGCAGGGATTTAGCTTACCTGGCAGGAGGCGAACCCTCCAGTATATGCGGAGGCACCGCTCCTCCTTCCTGAAACCACGCTGGCACTTGCAGGCCAGAAGTGACGGGTGTTTGGCCAACAGGGCATCCTGTCTCTCCAGGCACTCAGATGCTTCTTGTTCCCCTAGTGGTGCGACTGCCGCATCGACAGCGCACAGCTCCAAGCCTCGGTACAGCGCCTCACACTGCGGGTCAGTGGAGCACACACGGTGAGCTTCAACACAGTCGGTCACAGGAGCTAGGGGGGGGAATATCTGGGATGTGGAGAGTATCACACCTGAGAAACAGTAAAAAAGGAAACGATAACAATAGTAATTGAAAAATGGAGCAGTAAATACCAACAACAAGGCCTTGCAAAGGTAGAGTCATCAAACTCACATTCAGTGTGCTGCTGTGTGACAAACAAACAACATGACATCTAACCTTTGCTAAATAGCCACAAGAAAGTCATTGTTGGAAGAAGGACATTGGAGGTCCTCTTTGCAGTTTGCCACATACCATGAAGTTGACACAACAAACATGGAAAAACCAGAGCTGCTCTAAATGGGACTTTTTAACCAGCATGAAGGGGAAAAGTCACAGTGCATCTCCATGGACAACCTGTCATCACTGTAAAATGTGAACTTCAGAGGACAATCCTGGTAGAAAAACAGCTAGAGGCTTAAAACCTGAGACTGCTGCCGATGATCAGCTTCCAGAAGAGCAACAAGCCCAAACATGCAGGTCATGGATGCAGGGAGGCACTGACAGGAACATTTGAGCCAATATCGATGTCAGATAACTGATATTTACCGACGTTATTCATATGTGACCTTTCACTACCATCTAACACCTTAAATAAAACAACCACCCTGCAGACACCACCATTGCTTTTCTGCTTCTGTTAAACTCCTACAATTCTTCGCTGCATCACTATGAAACTAGTGCCATATGAGCGACCTCTTCCAGAAAGAAGTGGCAACAAGATGGAAATAAATATTATGTGTTAATATCGGCTCATTTTTATTCATGGGGCCAAAACTGAGATTTAAAATAAAAATGACTAATATCATCTGATACCAACATTGATGCTGGCATATTAAATGTGTTGGTGTGGCTCAGTCAGAATAGATCTGCTAGCAATAGGCAGTCCAAAACACGAATTAATCTGTTTACAAAATGCCATTTTTCTTATTCCAAAATGTTAAGAACAGACCATTTGTTTTCTGAGAGACCAGTAAACCTTACAGTCATGTTTTTGGACTGTGGGAGGAAGCCGGAGCACCGAGAGAACCCATGCATGCACAGGGAGAACATGCAAACTCCATGCAGAAAGACCGCAAGCTGGAAATCGAACCCAGGACTTTCTTGCCGCAAGACAACAGTGCTACCAACTGTGCTACTGTGCAGCTGTGATTGTGTTTTACTGTTGCCTTAGCAGGTTTCCTCTGCTAGCAGAGTTTATGCAAAGGTGGGGCCACTCAGCTAGTAATTGATGGATTCTCCTTTCAAAGGTCAGCAGTGTCAACATAAATTGCTTCTTGTAGTTAACTGTGAAAGTGACACCAGCCACACTAATTCAATTGAAAAAAAAGCAGATGACTCAGTTGTACACCAACTTACAGCAAAACTATAAAATCGTAAGAGCAGCAGTCAAATGTCAAATGTTTCTGACAGTTTCATGTTCACCCTTTCACCAGCAGAACTCACAACCATCATGTATGTTTGTTTTTAGTCCCCCACCTATCCTCCTGTCACACATCTTCATCCTCAACTTCACACAGCATCCTCCTCTTCACCATCTTCTCCAGGCTGCTGTTTTGCCTGAGGAGTTCATCCATCTCCATCACCTCACTCCTCCACCTGTCTGTCATTCACATGCAGCTACTCTGTCGTAACTCCATTCTGATTTTCATACCTTTGTATCTTCAGCATCTCTTCCACCTGACTCCTGCTCCATTCCTGTTTCACACACACCACACACCTCATCACCATCTCAGTGTCCTTTTGCAAGTCATGCAATAATGTTCTATCATTTGGTTTCTGTAGATGTAAAAAGATAGAGGACAGCTAAGAAAGTTTCTCCATCACTCTCAAAGCAAACATTGCAAGCAGGTTTTGCACCACCTCTACAAGCTTTAAAAATGTGGTATAAAAAGCAAATATCAAAATGAAATAGAGGGAAAACCTTTTTCATCATGACTTCGGGTTGAATATTTTTTCTCTCTATAAATAAAATATGTAAAGCCATGGAAAATATTTTTTTAATCTAAAATTTAAAATAACAGAAGCTTGCTTGTTCTTTAAACAATAAAAACAACCTTTCATGGATAGAATCTCCTATAAAAATGAACAAAATATGTGTTAGAACCCCTTAATATTTCAGTTAAAAAAATGGAGCAAACTGTGTGAAGCCTGGGAAACATATTATGTTGTGAGAGAGAAGGTAAATGTAGTCTGAAGGCAAACATTTGTCTTCCATGGAGTGCAAAGTGTTTGTATCCTGGTGGGACTGAGTCAGATGGAATGTCAGAGGGACCAAAAACAACTTTAAAATGCTCTAATATAAACCACTGCCTGATATACAACAATCACATTCTGTTAATTGATTCATATTTTATTTTTAAATCAGTTTACCCTGGCATGCTTCAAATTCGGTTAGATTATATTAGGGCAAAGACTTTAATATGTTAATTTCAATTTAGATTTTTCTCAATTATTTTTTCCTGGTACACCCATTAAACTGAAAAAATCAGTAAACAACGGCAATAGATGAAAAAGCTGCTTCTCTTGTCCCTCAGGATTCATTTCAGTTTACTATATTTGTGTTCAAGTTTTGCTAAGAGAAGTTAGCCTATCAGAAAAGCTATTCAAGACTAAAATAGAATCTCAATGCTAAACATGGAGTAGTAGCTAACATTAACATCATCGTCTACGTCTACATTACTAAAGAAGTTCCATGAATGATCAGAAGTTCCTCAAACTCTGGAAAGATAAATATATAGAACAACACTTCGATCTATTGTGATGGTTGAATGATCCAAAGGGGGGAATCCAAAGTTAGCTGTAGCCATCGGATTTCTTATAATGTATGCAGCTTTATTCTATTACTGTCGATTAGACAGACATCTTCTGCCGCTCAGAGGAAACCACTGCGCATGTCTTGGAGCGCCGCGTGCGAGTGAAAGGTGTGGAGGGGAGGAGGGAATAACAGAAACACGTTATTGCTTGGATTTTAATCGGTAGGTTTTGCATTTACCGAAAACAAAGATGTTAATAAAAAAAACTGGACAGTATGCTGTACGATTAGTGATATTTTCACAGTTGCGGTCTCGACTGGTCTTGAAATAAAATGCCGAGTCCTCAGCGCCCGAGACCGAGACAAGACCGAGACCAAATGCGGTCGAGTCCGAGACGAGACCATCAAAAAACCAGGGACTGGTCTCGAGACCAAGACCGATCTCGAGTACTACAACACTGCCTCGAGGACCAGCATCCTGCATGTTTTAGTTCTCTCCTTGGTGGTAGTAACAACCTTTTCAGCATGTCAATCTTCTTCTTATACCTCTAATAAGCCATCATTTGAACCAGGGAGAGAAGATGCGTCAGATCCACCTCTCTGGCTGCAATGCACGCTCCCGACACAGGGGAACAGATTTCCACAGGGGAACAGAATTTCTCACAAGACCGGCCCTTGAGGACCCACTTTGGATACCTGTGTTCCAACTGTTCTAATAGAGAGAAGGATGAACTTTATTTTCATGTTCTGAAGGTAGGTTGTCACAAGGGAGTTCATTTAAAAAAAAAAAACGCACTGAACAAAGACGAGAAAAGTGGACCAACAATCTACAGTTAAAAACAGGAGGTGCAGAAACTAACAATGCCAGAGTTTGCAGGGGCCACTTTCTAATAGGTAATGATCGTATCGTTTAAGTGGTATTTTCAGATACTTTATTGAAGAGTTACTTAAAAGATCAGCATTTATATATAAAGTAAGATATATTATGCCCTAGCTTGGTTATCCACAGAAAAGGTTTGACCTATTAACCTGGAAAATGACTTCAGGAGGCGTATCCTCATTTACCGAAAAACTTTCAAGATAAAACAAGTTGTCAAACACATTGAAGAGAGAAACGTTCTCCTAAAAACAAGATTAGTTTTATTTTTTGTTATTACAAGAAATATTTGTTACAAGATGCAAAACCAGTTTTAACAAGATATAAAGATTCACTCCCGTCACTTTGTCTTGTTAGCAGCACCTGAAGGGGCATAAAAGGGCTTGCTCCTACGTCACACATGGTTTCTTCTAGATGACGTAAAAATCCCAAGACATGTAGCTTTTTTACTGTTACAACCTTTCTCGTTTAAAAGAGTATGTATTTTGATTTTAATGAGAAATAAATCTCATCATAAGTGTTTTTTTTATTTCATTATAAAGAAAACATTTTCTCATTTAACCCCTGTAACTGCAAAATGCTTCTATGTAAGTGAATGAGTCCATGAAGACACCGGTATGTTTCATGAAAGCTGAGAGGTTTTAAACACAGCTCCTGAATTTATTTCCAATCTCTGGCAGTTAAATGCTTCCATACATTAATAAGTGTAAAAACAAGACCAAGGAATAATTTCCAAGACTTCTGACCTCATTGGTTCCACATGTACAGCACAGCTGCTGTTACGTGTCAGGGCTCAAAGCTCAGGGCTCCTTTTGGCTTCTACAAACTGGGATTTTACATTTTGTCAAAGATTAATGACTCCCAAATTCATTTAAAGATTTTTTTATTGTATGGAATTCAGAGTTCATCCATCTGGAATGGGTTGTTCTCTACTATATGGTTAGCAATATTAAACATGAGGAGGCTCTCATGTGGCAGTCAATGTGTGGCAGTCTGGAGACTGCGAAAAAATGTCATCTGGGAGGCAGAAATCGAGAAATAGAAAGATAGATAGAGAGAGAAAGAACTACTGCAGGAGAGAGCAGAAGAAATGGAGGCAGAAACAGAAAACCAGAGTACCAAAGTGAACCTTGATGGGTTGGACGCGCGCACAGCATGAAGCACAATCAGCATGCACCGCCGAAAATGATGTTCTTACACTCGCACCGAAATGTGCACACATTCACACCCAAAAACACACATGCAGTGGCAAAATAACAACACAGAGACGTCGCACACACATGACTACCCTGAGAAGGACCCTTTTATGTGCTTGTCCTGCTGGGAGGGAGACTAGGAAGCACAGAACCCATCATTATTACCAGAACACAATACTGCACAACCACAGGGGAGGGGGCAGAGGGGGCGAAGCAATCTGTCTAAGACACACACCCGCACACACACACATCTCAGTGTCAGAATAAAGTGGTTGAGGGAGCATAAACAGCTTAACATTCAGTGCTGGATCAGTAGACAGTATGTAAATTGAATACTGAGTGTGCTGATGAAAGACTAACCACACACATAAAACATTGTAGGTTGAACAAACAGCCTTT
This sequence comes from Micropoecilia bifurca, assembly GCA_903067075.1. Taxonomy (NCBI): domain Eukaryota; kingdom Metazoa; phylum Chordata; class Actinopteri; order Cyprinodontiformes; family Poeciliidae; genus Micropoecilia; species Micropoecilia bifurca. Next base: position 1,794 of record CAEGAF010041506.1, on the reverse strand, counting down.
GTGCAGCACTGCATCCTGACACTCCGCCACAGCTCAATTTGCGGACCCTCGGTAGAACACGCTCAGCGCCGACAGCTTGACTCTGAGCCGCTCTCTGGCCAGAGGCGGACCCGTCTCCCTGCAGCAGCACATGGTCACACTTCTGCAGAACGTTCACTCATTTCTATCAGCGGTGTAAAGGAAAAACAACACTGATGTTCATGTCACACTCTTCAAGCTGGGAGCCTTTCCACCACACATACACACATGCACGCATACACGCACACACACATATACACTCACACACAGACAGCAGACAGACTGATTGAGACACTTCTGCTCAGTTCAAGCTTTGGTGGGATGAGAATTCAAACTGTTTTAAACCTGCTGCTTCATATGGAAGCAACTGGTAACAAATATCTGCAGTGCTGGTTAGAATTATGGAAGTAAATGACATTAATTTGGGGTTTTCAAATATCTCTATGGACTCTTCTTGTTCCATTATAATGTCACTATATGACATAGAACTTTGATGATTTGTTTACAGCTAGAATTTTAACCTGCACATGGTCAAATAAATGCATACAGCCCAAATAAAGTCTGAGTGAATATGTAGTGCCTCATGTAAACACTTTTTTGTATGAACCAACAAACATTTAGTGCAGTGGTGTCCAAAGTGGGTCCTGGAGGGACGGCATCCTGCATATTTTAGTTCTCAACTTTGTTCTCTGATCTAGCATAACTCTGGCTGAATATGACATGTGTCATCTCTTCTCAGCAGGAGTTTATTTTAAATCAGCTGTTTTCCTCATACAGACTGGATGGTTGGCAAGAGGTCACAGCTTTCTGAAGGCTAATTCAGATCCCAAATGTCAATATGTGTTCCATTTTTAGCTCTTTGTGAAAATGGAACAAATTTTGTGCCAAAATAAACAACTTTGAGCATCCTGTTCCCCTCCTTGCCTTTGGTGGCGCTGCAGCAAGAACCACTGAAAGAAGCAACATAGCTTTCACTGGAAGCTAAACCTTCCATCAGGATTATGCTCACAATGCTTTATAGTTTATTCAGTTTTACTTTGTTTAAAGCCGGACTTTGCCTCTTCCAAACATACTTCTTAGCATTTTGACCAAATACCTTAATCTCTGGCCCATCTGACCATAAACTTTCTGTATTAGTCACTTAGTTTATCCATGAGGGTTGCTGCAACATTCCGTCAAGCACCAAGGTGTTGACCTTAGAGCCTTGGTTGGCAGCCTCAGTCGTTGCCGTGTAAAACACGATCAGCTGCTGCTCCAGTAGTTCCTGGTTCTCATTCTTGAACATCCTGAAGACTTTTTTTAAATTCAAGGGTAAAATTTATATCTTCCAAACCTCAGGAGAGTGGGCACCCTAAGTTTCCACCTGTGAAAAATTGGGATGGCTGTGGCTCACTGAGAAGAGTCTGCAGAAAGACATCAGAAAGTTGTGTGTGATGTTCCAGCTAAATGTGTTTGGTAATGCGACATCTAGAGTGAGAACAGGGCAGAGCCCAAGATGGACCCCTGAGGACCCCCACATCTCAGTAGGGCAGAAACTGACAAATGGACAAATTTTTTGGACAAAGACTCTCCTGTTTGCAAACTATGACCTGAAGCACTGCAGATCATTATAGCTACAGGATATTACACACTTTATCTATTTGCTCCGGACTGTTCGGATTCAAGTTCCACATTAAAAGCAGCTCTAAATACACAAGTATACTCTCTTAGAACAGATGTGTTAAAAACAACACATGATGTGTTAAATTTTAACACATGTGCCGCATCAGCTCAAGG
>CAEGAF010041496.1:0-19682 GCA_903067075.1 Micropoecilia bifurca | reverse complement strand
TGTGTCCAACCAGAGCAGGTATTGTGTAGTTGGTGCTTTTAATCAGTTTTCAGTTAAATTAATTAAATCCAACTTTATAACAGTCACAAAATGTCACCAAAATCACTCTGTCCCTCTAAAATCCTTCAGAAAAATCGCAAAAGCGTATTGAATTGTATTGTTTGCTGAATATCACAATATATATCGTATCGTGAGATTATTGTATCACTACAGCCCTACTTAGATCGGGTTCCTCTCTCTGGTACCTTGTGTTTGGTCAGCTGGACTTTGATCTTGTCCGGCTCGTTGGAGATCTCCACCTCCGAGTCGAGTCTTTTCTCGGCTTCCTCCAGCCAGTCCGTCAGCTTCCTCCAGGCCTCGTGGAACTGAGAGCAGAGTTAGTATTTCATTTCTAACCTTTAAACTAAAACAGAATTAAACTAAACGCATATTTCACCTGCTTGGCTCGTTTCCGGGCCTCATCGAGGTGTCGGCCCCGGTCCAGGGACCTCTGGACCAGCTTGTCCCAGCGGGCCTGGACGCTGAGCAGCAGGTTCTTGATCAGAACCACGTCCTGCTTCAGGCTGGCAAAGCGAAGCTGAGAACCTGCTTTCTCCAGAGCCAGGACCTGCTCTCTGTGGGTGTTCACCTCGTTCACAAACACCTGGACGGACACAAAGATGTTTAAATGAACCCTGAAACGAAGCGCAGATTTTATTACATCACAGGCAAAATATCTGCCAAAGTTCTGGATATACAATATCAATGGTTCTATAAATCTGCCAGTTAAATTTCCTTAGATTTGTATTATTTTTAACATTTTTAACTGTAGAGTCGTTTTCTTCATTATTTTGTTTTAATTTCCACAAATAAAAAAAAAGGTTGTTTTGTTTATATTTCTGTTTTTGCTAATGGCTAGCACTAACCGCTAATGCTAACAGCGCTAACTAAGATGTTAACAATTTCCACAATTCTCACTGATCTAAAGTCAGGAACCGACGTCCATAACCTGAAGGAAGTTGAAATTCAGAGTTTTAATGTTAAATTGTTTGGATAAAAATAGTAAGTGTAAGATTTAAAAGTTGTAATTTTAAACTGTGGCTAAAAAGAACCTTTGAACATTGAATTACGAGTTGCTGATTTGGGTACATTCAGTCTTCCGTACCTCCCAAACACGTTTGGTGGATATTTGTGTCTAGTCTGGCTCACCTTGTGCTCATCGATCTGGAAGAGGACCGTGTCCAGAATGAGGCTGGGGGGCTGGGCCACGTTCAGGGTCTGTTCGGCCTGCGTCAGCCAGTTCATGGTGTCCTGGAGGGACGTCTGGAAACCTGTTGCCAAGGAAACGGCTTCCTCCAGCTTCCCCTGGAGGGTTTTTAAAGCTTAAAGTCAAAACCGTCCAGAAACAAACAACAAACCAAACAGAACCTGCTGAGTCTTCAGACTCACCCTGCGGTCGTCCATCTTGGTGTTGAGGCTGGCCCACTTGTTCTGCAGCATGGCCAGGTTCTGCTGGGTCTGGGTGGTTCCGGGTCCGGCTTCCTCTCCTCCTCGGGCCAGAAGCATGGACTCTCCCTGATCCAGCAGGTGGTGGTACAGTTCTGCCCGCTGGTTCAGCTGAGCCTGCAGCTCCTGCAGGCGACACGAATGAAATGATCTCCTGCCTCAGGTGAGCGATGCTCTTTCTGGACAATGATCCGTTTGGAACAATGAGGCTCATTAAAGTTTGATTTGGACCATATGGCAAGTGCATCTGTGCAGACAACGCCTCCTGAAATGGAGGATAAAACCTGAAAGTCCTTAGGAAAGAACGTCATAACCAGCAACAGGACACTAAGGTGACTGGTGGAAAATATTTCCTTGTCCTGCAAAAGAACTAAAGTATTTTTGTTCCAGTTTCTTACCACACTTGAAAAAAGACAAAACGTTTCAGTGATGTGAATTTCCACCGGTGGTGAAATCCGACTCTGCTTTATTTATTTACCATGTGCTGCTGCAGCTGCTCTCTGGCCGTTTCTGGCAGGCCTCCGGTCGGCTTGGCGGCAGACAGCTGGCTCTCCGTCCGCCTCAGCCACTGCAGGAACTCCTCCAGCTCGCCATGGAAACCTTCAGCCTGCAAAGCGCCGGTTTGGAGAGAGGAAGGTCCGGATTACTCACGGCCGCGCCGCTCAGAGTGATTTCCCTGGACGTGGGCTGGTAACGTACCTGCTGCAGGGCCGCCTCCAGGAGCTTCTGCCGCTCCTGGGTTTTCAGCAGCAGACTCTCCCAGCCGCGGTTGAGCTGGTCCAGCTGGTCCCGCAGGTGGCTGGCCTCGTCGCCCGGAGACGACTCCAGCAGCTCGGCGGCGGCGCTGTTCACGGTCTCCACCGTGGCATGATGGGACAGCACGTCGTTACGCAGAACCTGGTTTACACGGAGATTTAAATGTTAATAATCAGAAAGGTGACCTATTCATTGAACAGGTAAATAATAAAATCATCCTTCGATAATCAGGTTTCAGTCTCTGTTAGGTAAATTGTATTATTATGCCTTTATTTTCTTAGTTTATGTACTTTTATGTACTTTTATTAGTTTAGTCATATATTTTAAGAACATGTTTCTGTATTGATAATCATTCTGATTTCCTTTCTCAGGGGCCTTTCTGAAGAAGAGCAGTGACAGCAGCTCGTCACAGAGAGCCCTGTTTTGACCTCTTAGATTGTGATTGTGATAATCTTGGCGCTGTAACTGTGATAAAGGGTTCTTCCCTCCTCCCTTTAGAGTTACAGGCTCTCTGTGATTAGGGATCCTAAACACAATAAAAAGAGAAGGCAGGCAAATGTGCTTTCAGAGCAGTAGGAGATTTGTAACTGAAAGCACATCTCTGTCTGTTCTCCTCGCGAGTATTTAGAATCTAACCCTCTTGTCTTTCCTGTGTTATTTGCTGTGTTTAATAGGCGTCAACTCCTTTCGCTGTTTTAGTGCGTCCAGATATAAGAATTTAGAGCAGCATGTCGCCTTTACAGACAGCGCAGATTGCAGACGTACGTGGTGTTTGGCCAACTCGATCTCGATGGCCTTGGGGTCGGAGCTGACGGGCCGCTGCGTGTCCAGAGTGGTGTGAGTGTGGCTCAGCCAGGCCTGCAGCTCAGAGAGAGCATGTTGGAACTGACCCAGAGCCAGCAGAGCCGCCTCCAGCTTGTGCTGTGGAGAGAAAATATAAACAATGAACCTGTTCAAAGGCCTGAAGTGATTAATCTGATTAATCAATATTTGAAATAAGCTTTGTAATTACGGTAATTAAGACAAAAATGTTAAACAATTTACACATTTTGCATTTAAGTTTAAAAACAAACTGTAAATCTGTTCCATCCTCAAGTGACAGTTTTACCTCCACCATGTTCAAATTTTGTAAAAACAGAAAACAGCCTTCAAGCAACATTATTGTCCAATTATTAATCAGTTAATCCAAAGAAACAGTCACCAGATCAGCACTTCACTGTATTGATTGATTTCTTTTTAGCTGCAGATGCATCCTTTGTTTTAAATGATCAAACGTTCTCCAAATAAAAGTAGTTATTGCATTTTAGACAAAAATAATGCATAGAAAATAAATTGATTCAAATTTATGATGTATTTCTAATATTGTATTTAAAATGGCTTAATTGATTAGATAAAACATCTGCAGAATGTTCAAATTTTTAAATTCAAATAATCGATTAATCACCAAAATAACTTATTGATTAAAATAGATGCTAGCAGCAGCCCTGACAGATTCATCACAGAGTGAATATCTGAAGCCTTAATTTCCTGTATAATCTGTAGAAGGTGCCACTTTTTAATCTGATAAATCTAGATTAATTGATTTTTTAATCACTAATTGCTGCCTTATCTGTTACTAGAAATCCATCAAACATTGTCGTTTCCGTCCTCATTACCTGTCTCTGCGTGATTTTATCTCCCAGATTCTCCCAGAGGTGCCTCAGTTCTGTCAGCGGCTCCTGGATCATGTCCCGGTCCGTCTGGTCCGACACCTTCTTCAGAAGCAGCTCCCCCTGGTGGCAGAGCTTCTCCATGTCGATCTGCTGCTGGTAGACGTCCACCTTGTACTGCTGCTCGGCGGCGGTGAGCGATAAACAGCCGGGTCAGGTTTACGGTGCAGGCCGTTTGCGGTACTGACCGGGAGGAGATCATACCAACCTTCAGCTCCTCTATCTGCTGTTTGACTGTCCCCAGATCGGTTCCAACGGTCGACATGTCGCACAGCTTGATCACGGCGTTGTCCAGGTAGTCGAACATGGACTGCAAACACACAGAAACGCAGTAAAAAAGCGAGCTCTGAGTCCGAGGGGGGCAGCGTAACCATGGCGACCCTGAGCGGACCTGCAGCGCGTCCTGGTACTGAACGGAGGCGGTCATGGCCTCCTCCAGCCGCTCCATCCTCTCCCTCCATGTTCGGTTCAGACTCTCCCAGGCAGCATTCATCTGGCAGGAGCACAGACAGGATGGAGAATCGGTTTGTTCAGGTCAAATCGATCTGGAAATATTCTCTCCCATCTGTGGAGCAAATCGGAACCGGCACCAAAAGGCAGCCAGACACACTGGACCTTTTCTCCTGAGCTGCCAGATAATGGGATGCGATTAAATAAAGAGAAAGATGAAGCATCTATAACTGCATGGTAGCAAACACTGGTAAGCATTCGCAGTAATATTTCTGACAGAAATGAATTTAAATATATATATATACGCCTTCCTTTCAATTAAATTAATTTTTCTTTTCCTATCAATCAATCAAATTTTATTTGTATAGCACATTTCAGCAGCAAGGCATTTCAAAGTGCTTTACATAATTAAAATAAAAACAGAAGGTGACATTGAATAAACAGTGTGAAAGAGATATTTTTAAAAGAAACAGTGAGAAAGAGAATTAAAAAGAAATTAAAAAATAAAGAAAAACATTAAAGAGATAATCCTTTAGTTAAATATCTGTTTAACATGGACTCTAACTTTTATAACTTAAAAACTTCTTTATTCAAACCACCATTTGACAAGGCCTTAAACAATAAAGAGATTTTTTAAAAAGATAAAAAGATAAAAACATTATTAAAATTAAAAAGTAAAAATAAGAACATCTCAAACCTAAGACATTAAAACCCGCAATTTAGCCATAAAGCAACTCTAACCAGGTGGGTTTTGAGACTTAAAGACACCAAGTGTTTCAGCTGTTTTACAGTTTTCTGGAAGTTTGTTCCAAATTTGTGGTGCTTAGAAACTGGATCAGCTGCAGCTGTTTGATTGATTTGTTAGTCAGACCTGTGAAGATGCTATTGCAATAATCAATGAGGCTAAAGATAAACGCATGGATGAGTTTCTCTAGATCTCGCTGAGACATCAGTCCTCTAATACTAGAGATGTTCTTCAGGTGATAGAAGGCCGACTTTGTGACTGTCTTAATGTGGCTCTGAAGGTTCAGGTCAGAGTCCATCACTACTCCCAGGTCCTAATCAAATCATTTGAAATTTTCAGTTTAAATCACAACCGAACAGCTTCTGATTGGTCAAGATGAAAGGAGGAAGATAATACTTTCTTTCCAGCTTTCTCACCTCATCGATGGTTTTCTTGACTTCAGGTTTCTCGGTTTCTCCGCAGGCGAAGATGAGGTCAGCCCCGAGCGTCCGGACGAACTCCAGCTCCTCCCTCAGGCCGTCCGTCTCCGCCTTGATAGCCTGGTAAAACACAACGACGAGTTTAAGCTTCAACAAACAAAGCAGAGAGTCTATCTATCCCTGTTAGGATCGTCCTCTGAACCTCGGCTGCTTCGATCTGCTGCTTGATGAGCGACGGGTCGACCCCGGGGTCCTCCAGCTCCCTCACGATGTCCTGGGAGTCTCTGAGCGTGCTCAGCAGAGCCGCCACGTCGGCCCAGAACTTCCCGGCCAGGTCCAGGACGTCGGTCAGCTTGCTCTCTCTCTCCTCGGCTCGCTGCCGGATCTCGTCCCAAAGCGAGCGCAAACGCAGGAGCCGGGAGCGAACGGCTGCAAGGAGGGAAGAAGACGAGTTTTACTTCTTCTAGAGCTGCCACTGATGATTAAATGGATAAAAAAAATCGAAAATAATACATATTTCTCACTTTATCAGTTATTATTACTCGGCATAGAACAGACCTGTTCTGTTAGCCAAGCTGCTAATTTGAACAAGGTGAAGCTAAAAACTTCTACTTGAGAGGTTTTGGGTAGAATTTTGTACAGATTTGTCTTAACTTCTGCTCTGCAGTAAATTGTCTTTTTTTGATTAATCGATTACTAAATTAGTGGACCATCATTTCAGCCCTAATTTCCTGAGCTTAATGCAACACAGTGGTTCCCAAACTTTTTCTCCTGCGCCCCCCCAGTGGGTTCCAAACATTTTCTGCCCCCCCGCCCCTGTCCCTGGGGGAGGGGGGAGTCAACCTTTTTGGGAGCAAAATTAATGTATGTAGCTGAACATAGACAACAACATCGGTAGCCTACAGGCTACTTGTTAAGCTTAAGGTGCTGTATTGACATTAGCTAGTCATCTTTTAGCTGAAGTTACCTGCATCCAACAGCTTCACTCAACAGTCTGTTAGGTTGGAGGGAAAACTGGGAAAGGTTCTTGCGTTTTGCTGGTTTGCTGCCATGATTCTAACACACCTGCGTATCTCTGCACAGCAGCAGCATCAGGTCTCCTTCGCTGCCGCACAGGTTTGTAAACCCAGTGCGAGTGTCATAACACTCATGTTGCGTTTAAAGGCGGTTCGGAAAAACAGGTTACCACATGTTAACAACGGACGAAACAGTTTTAACTGCTGATAAAAGTGACAGAGGACAGATATGGGAAGTGTGGAAGCCCCTACTGTATGAATTTGACAGAGGAATAACAGAGAGTTGGCCATTCTAAGGTAAAAAGCGAGCGCATAGAACGTTCATGTTTTTTTTGTTTGTTTTTTCATCCAGAGGCTTCCCGCGGCCTCCCCCGCCCATGCAATAGCACGGCGCCCCACAGTTTGGGAACCTCTGATGTAACAGATGCATGGCGGCGTCTCACCCTGAGCCGCCGGGTCGTCGTGCGCCGCCCGGCTGATCAGCTCCTCCCCGCGGCAGCAGAGGGCGGAGAAGCTGGGCAGCAGCTTGTCCAGCTCCAGCCCCTGAGCGCGGTGATCCGCCAGCTGCTCCCGGATCTTCTCCACCTCGGCGGCGACAGGCGGAGGCTGCCGGAGCCTCTGCACCGCCGCCTCCAGAGTCTCCAGCAGAGGATCCATCTTGTCGTGGAACTGAGGGGCAGAAACGAAGAGGAGGATGAAGAGGAGGACTGGGGTCTGAGCAACATGTTGGAATAGGGAGATACTGAGGTATGAATGCAGGAGGATCATTACAGAAACAGTGATTCCCAACGTTTTAACCCTGTAAAAAGGTTACACTCCTCTTCTAGACTCTAAATTCATGGCTTTTGAAAGAGCAGGAAGAAGAAAAGAGAAATAACGACTGCAGATGTTTAAATAACTTCACCAAGCCTGAAACACGTCCATTCCTCCAGAAATTACATGATATAAATTAATTTATTTTACTTAAATTAAATTAGTTCTGCTTGTTCATTCAACAGAAGCTCTGATAAACCTACAGCAAGTTTAGTGTTAAAAGAAATACTAAAATCAGGATTTTTTTTCCGTCCAGCTTTTTTAATCGTGATAAAAACTTGTAATAACTTGCAGGACGTTTCTTCTTTCCAATGTTACTTCGATTATTTCAATGTTAGAGATTTTTTTTTTGAAGGTCTTACCACAGCGTTTCAATCAGATTGATGTCTGGACTTTGACTAGACCATTGAAATACCTTTATTCTTCTAGATCTACTGCTGTTAAGGATCGGATCATCGTCTTGTTGACCCAGTTTGGATCGAGAGAAAAAGCTTCCAGAATCAGTTTTTTACCACAAACAAGGAATTTGGTTCCATTTTGCTGTGAAAGAGACATTTTTAAAATGTATTTATTTTTAAACTAGAGGATTTGAATTCATTATTTTATCATCATTTTTTTTATTACATTTTTTAATATAAATATGTAAGAATAGAAATCAACATAGATGTATTTCTAATAAATGTGCATATATAGTTTTTTACATTTATTTTACATTTTAAACTCGTATTTTCCTGCTTAATTATTATGGAGGCAGCAACATTGCACTTATTTACCGACTGATGTTTTTGATGTTCACACATGTAATTTTCCTGAACTGTGGTGGAAATCTGCAGGTTTCTCCCACTTTGAGAACATTTTTCACAGATTATTAGTTTAATTCAAACTCTTTAAAATGTTTGATTTACTCATCATCATCATCATCATCATCACTTATTAAGAAAGAAGATTTTTAACAATACATGTGCAGCTAAAACAAGAGGCTGGGAATCACTGTTCCTTAAATAAAATGTCTCAATACGTCAATTTAAACATTTCAAAACTAAACTCTAGAAGAGGGAAAAGGAACCAAACAGACTGGAGGGAATATTTTACACAAAACAAAACATTAAGTCTTGGTTTTTGTTTTTCAGGAATGCAAGAAAAATACATAACTACAAAGTAAAACTAAGGGAAACATTTCTGCTACAACAAGACTGATTGGGAAAACAACAAACAGTACAGAGACATCTAAACAAATTTCAGGTTGTGAAAAAGTTGAACATTTTGTCCTCACAGCAGAAAGTGAAACAGAGTGAAATATTTCAAGCATTTATTACTTGTAATTTCTGTGATTCTGGTTCACAGGTAATGAAAAACCTGATAATACTGATTATTTCAGTAATTATTGGGCTTTAAAAATGTAATATCCTGGAGATATTTCATTTAACCCCTTAAGCCTTTGTAATATGGTATAAGAAACATAAAAACCTTAATTGAGTTCCTTTTTAAATTAAATAAACCTGTTTGCAGAAACATTGCATTCAATTAGAAAACGATTAATCATCTGTAGGAACAGATGCATCTGCAGCCAAGATCAATATTCCAAACATCAATATGTGAAAACCATTCAGTGCAGGGCTGATCTTTTGGATTATCAGCGTAATAAATAAAAAGTAGATTTTTGTTTCATATAATTTGAACCAGGTGAAGATAAAAATGTCACTTAAGGAGTTCTGTGTAAATTTAAAGCTCTGAATTTATTGCTTTTACAGTAAATGTTCCTTTTTGAGTCTCTGTACTCAAAGTAGCGATTAATCAATGACTAAATTAATTAATGATTAATCGTGATTAATCATTTCAGCCCTAAAATCAATATAATATTTGAGTTTCTCTTTCTGAAATGAGGGACAGAAAATATTGAACTTTCGAAACGCTATTATTTGTCAGACATTCCTGCACTTTAGGAGGATTTTCTTTCAGTTTTTGTTTGAGCGTCACAGAGCTGAACCAGAGCAGGTTGGAGCTACTTTATATCTGAGTGGAGGCTTGATGTCTTACCTCTACCAGCTGGGTGATTGCAGTGAGCAATGACCATGGAGAAAATGGAGGTGAGGGGCAACAACAACACACAGCAACATCCCACAATGAACGAGGGGCGTTGGGATTAGGGTGGATTAGGGTGAGGAGGATGAATTCGGAGAGGAGGGAGGAGACAAAGATGGAGGGAAAAGTGTGGGTGGAGGAGACATGGAGTGGTTTAAAGGAGGGGTGAAGGGTGGAGAAACAACACGGTGAGTTCAGTCAGTCATGCTTTCAGTTGCAGAGCAAACAGCAGCGCCGATACGATGAGATGAGAAATTAGCCTGGAGCTACAACATCAGAAATGATGCAAAAACAACCATAAACTACTGACAGCTAAACGAGCAACAAAAAGATGTTTCTGTAAATAAATAATCTCCCATCATAAGGAAATTAAATATCTGCATCATAAAGGTAGCCAGACCTTAAAAAAAGTAAAACTGTGCCGTATTTTGTAGTTTCCTGAGAAACATTAAAGTTTTTTCCTAAACGATTTAAACACTTTTTACAGTCAGTTTTTCAACAACTTTGAAATGTTCAACCTGCAAGAACAAGAGGATGGATGGATGGATGATCGAATAGATGGATGGGTAGATGGATGCATGGATGGATGGATGGATGATCGAATAGATGGATGGGTAGATGGATGGATGATCGAATAGATGGATGGGTAGATGGATGCATGGATGGATGGATGGATGATCGAATAGATGGATGGGTAGATGGATGGATGATCGAATAGATGGATGGTAGATGGATGGATGGATGGGTAGATGGATGGATGATCGAATAGATGGATGGGTAGATGGATGCATGGATGGATGGATGGATGATCGAATAGATGGATGGGTAGATGGATGGATGGGTAGATGGATGGATGATCGAATAGATGGATGGGTAGATGGATGGATGATCAAATAGATGGATGGTAGATGGATGGATGGGTAGATGGATGGATGGATGGATGATCAAATGGATGGATGGATGAACGAATAGACGGATGGGTAGAAGGATGGCTGGATGGATGGAAACTCCTTTGTTTGCATGTTAACAATCAAACATGGCATAAAGTTTTTAAATATCCTAAATAATTTACTAAACATTTTCTCCAGATCTGGAAAACCCTGAAATCCATCGTTTTGGTTTCTAGACTGTGAAGGAACCGTTGTTGGTTTTTGTTTGCATTTTAGCTTAGAGTCGCAAACCAAGAGGACAAAGTTTATGTTGGAGTTTCCATGACCCCCTTCCTATAAACACCATGCAACAAATCCTCGTTATTTTCTGGAAAAACATCTTAAAACATTCAAAAGAAACTTCATGCCGTTTAGTGACGATGTCCTTTAACTCACGTAACGTTTATTTTTAGTAAAAGGAGGCATGAGGGAATCCTGCAGCTGAAGGACGGACATATTCGTACCTGTGCAGACTGGGACACCGCCTCGTCCAGCGCTCCGGCGCGACCTTTGACCTCCTCTTTGATGGCCAGGTAGCGCCTCTCTGCCTCGGTGTAGCGCTGCGTCACCGTCGCCCCCTCCTGGAGGCTGAGCTCGGCCAACTGCGGCCCGATCTTCAGCAGCTTGTCGATGTGAGGTTTGTGCTCCGCGATCGACTCCCTGAGCAGCTGCAGAGAAAAATCCCTCAAAGTGAGAATAAAATCTGACCTGCCGAGACGCAGCGCAGAATTACAGCCGGCAAAATGAAACTATGCAAATTAGACAACAATTAAAACAACATTGAGACGACTCAGACTTTATACCAAACAAGAATGATGTTTGCTTTAAAAACCGGGTCTCAAAGAGGTTATTCATCTTTTCCTTATTTACCCACAAGGGGGCAGTAAAGAGCTTTGAGAAATAAAAATATTCTGAGCAAAGCAAAACGTTGTCAATACTTTATATCATTTCATCTGTGATGAAGATTGTTCATCTTTGTCCCATTTCTTCTCAACACCCTGCGATATAATTTCCACACAACCACTATTTAATTCAAATCTGTTTTTCAATAACTGGAAAAACAAATTACTGTATTTTCCGCACTATAAGAATTATAAGGCGCACCTTCAAAGAATGGCCTATTTTAAAACTTTTTTTATATACAAGGCTCACTGCATTATAAGGAGCATAGAAAAGACGCTTCAGTTTGGGTTGCCGATTTGTTCCGTACTCTATTATTACGCATCCACATTTGTAAAGAAGTGATCCAAGTACTTTACATGGTTGTCTGCCCCAGTCGTTGTTTCACTCACGGTGTTGGTGTTGTGATATTGCGCCCAACTGCTTTCTGGGTAACACAGATCAACCGACACGCTGCCGCCGCAGCCTCTCTCTCTCTTTCCCCCCTGGCTTTAAATGTATTATCAAACTTTATTAACAAACCTGCGTTCTGACAACAATCCCAGCATGCACTCTGCACTACTTCTTCTACGGGGAAAAATGAAGTCGGCGGCTGCTGACCGTAGCTGCTGGGCCTGTTGTGGCTCAATATTCGTCCATATATAAGGTGCACTGGATTATAAGGCGCACTGTCGGCTTTTGAGGAAATTTAAGGTTTTTATGTGCGTCTTATAGTGCGGAAAATACGGTACACGTTCTTTCATTGTTTGTGTATTTTTCCAAATAAAACAGTTAACATGTCCTACCCTCATCTGGTCCTGCTGCAGCCGCAGAGCGTCTGTGTCGATCGCTGGAGGCGGAAGCTGAGTGATAAGGGCTTCGGTCTCGCCCAGCCACGGCTCCAGCTCCTCGTACGTCTCCCAGAACCGAGCCACCAGAACCTGGGCCTGCTCCAGAGCCGAGAACCGCTCGCTGTGGCTCTGGCTCACCGTGTCGTAACGCGAGCTCAGAGAATCCGTCTTCACCTGCGGGAGGATTCAACGTGTTACATCAGACCCTCTGCCTCATTTATTACAGATAATCTTCATCTCTGGCGACGCCGTCATAACAAATGCTGCTGGACAACGGCAGAAATTATGGCAATAAACAATAACAATGTCATTTTGAGACCAATTTCAACTGATAAACAGCTTAATAATAATGTTATTAATGGAATAATCCGATTAAAAATAATCTATTAAAAAATTTGCCACATTTTACTTAGCACTTTTATAAACCACATTAAAAATACATTAGAAGATGCAAATAGATAAATACTTAAGAAATTAAAACACTAGAGGAGTTTTGGGTAAAATACATTTACAGACAAAAGTGTTTCATCTTAATTGCGAAATGTTTATGTTTTGTAGAGTTTTGGCTTAATTACTGCTCTGAACATGTTGGGTATTTTCAGCAAATGGCCGTTTTTTAGTCTGTTACTCCAGTTAGCAGTTAACGACTAAATTAGTTGATTAAATCACTAACAGACTAATCATCATTAATATGATTAATCGCTTCAGCTCTAAATGTAAGTTCAGCCTGTTAAAGACTAAAACTTGAAGCTTTTACAGAACAGACTGGATTTTAAATATCCAAAATAAAACAACAAAAAAATAATAAAAACAAAATAAAAACCACACAATCAAAACACTTAATAAGCAGATTATTTAAGTTTCTGTAAATAAAGCTACACTACAAAAAAATATTAAAATATTAATGATTACACTGGAAATTATGGAGCTCGTGTTAACTCGTGATTATCATTAACATGTGTTGATAACTCATGTTAATGAGTTATTATGTCATTAACATGAGTTATTAACATATTAACACGTTAATAACTCATGTAATTAACATACGTTATAACTCATGTTATTAATAACTCATGTTAGTAACTCATGTTAACATGAGTTACTAACATGAGTTATTAACATGAGTTATTAACATGAGTTATTAACATGTTAATAATATGAGTTATTAACATGTTAACTCATTATTAACATCTATATTAATGAGCATTAATATAGAGACGATTAATGCTCGTCTCTAATGAGAGGCTGGCGACGCACCATCAGCGCGTCCTTCTGCGCGTCGCTGCAGGCCTCCAGCACTTCGTCTCGGACGCCGAGCAATTGGTCGACTGTGTCTTTGTGTCGGATGATGTCGATGTTGAAGGCCCTCTGCACCTGCAGCTGAGCCACAGTCACGTCCGGCTCCAGACTCAGCGGGCCCAGAGACGCCAACTTCCGCTCCGTCTCCCCGACCCAGGCCAGCTCCGCCTCCACCGCCTCCTCATACTGAGCCAAGAGTTCAGTTATCAATGAATGAAGTCAAAAAGTTACACTCAAGTCAGAGCATCACTACTTCAACAGTCTTCTCTCCTCTGGTTGGAATTAAATTTTAATTGCATCCATAATTCACAGTGACTTAAAAACATTGACACACAGTTCTCAGTAACTGGATGCTTCCTGCAGTACCTGCTGCGACCTCTGGATGGCAGCTTGCACCAGCTGCACACGCTGAGTGATGGTTTCATCGGCGTGTCGGTAGCGCTGGTTGGCGTCGGCGACGAGCCGGTCCAGGCCTTCGCGGGCGCGCCACGGCACCAGGTCCAGCAGGGCGTTGCCCACCTCGTTCACCGTGTCCAGAACCAGGCGCTTCTCAGCCGACACTTTCTTCAGCTCCTGCAGCAAAAAACCCCCAGAAAACACAGCAACATGAAGCTGAATGCGTCTGAAGGCGTCAGACATCCAGCTGCTCTCATTTATCTTTTTAATAACACTTTAAATGTCACATCATGAAAATATCGTCTCAAACTGGCAAAACCTGGAGACAGGGAACAGATTACATTAACAGAAATCCTTTCAAAAAATGTTGCTGGGGTCCAAGAATAAAGAGCATTTCTATGGAAACCCGGCTGTGGGTGGGCTGATGCTGGAACCGGTACAGACAGAACGCAACGACTCATCAAAGCAAATATGAATGACTTTTAAAACTGCGATTAAACGTGTTTAAACTGACCTTTATGTGTCTATATAAAACCTGAAACGGGATTTAAAAATAAACGTTTACAGTTGAACACAAACTTTCAAACTCAAAAATACTTTATTAAGCCCAAAGGAAAATTAAATGGTGTAACACATCATTCAAATTAATCAAAGAGTTATTGTACATAGATGGTGATGGCAGGAAAGCTCTCCTGGAGCAGCCTGTATCACAGTGAATTTGAAGAAGCCTCTGACTGAAGACACTGTTTTCTATAGAAAGTCTCATGAAGAGGATCGTTTGTGTTTCAATAAAAACAAACACAACTCCCTCACCTTCTGTCTCTCCTGGTAGGCAGGTGAGGCGTCCTGCTCCACGTTGCTAAGCTCCGCCTCCACGCCGTCCAGCCATTGGTTGAGGTCGTCGTGGGCGGCGGCGAAGCGCGTGGACAGCTGCAGGGCCTGCTCCAGCGTGCGCAGCGCCTTGCTGCTGCCGGCCGTCATCTCGGCGTAACGGGACTTGATCCCGTCCAGCTTCTCCTGGATCAGCAGCACTTCCTCACCTGGGAGGGAAACGCAGAGCGTCCCGTCAAGGAACCAGTGACATTCAAGCACTTTTCAAGAGTTTTCAAGGCAACTTTTCCACTATTACATAAAAACAATACAAATGAACTGAAAGTCAGTTTCGATTCACTATTTCCTGACATTTATTATTTCTGTTAATGTCTTATGATGGTATTTTACATTCTACTTCTATTTCACAGGGACAAGTTAAACTAAAATATTAATAATCACTTTCAAGGATGTCATACAGAAATCAAGCACTTTCCAAACCCTGAAAATGCTAAATTAAACTCCAAGCCTTTTTCAGGATTTTAAGAATTTGTATGAACCCTGTGGAATATGCCAAACACTGAAAAGCAGCTCACCTGTGGTCTGCTTGAGTAAAGCTTGTCCGTTTTTGATGGCCTGATCCACAGTTTTCTTCCTGCTCAGGATTTCTTCATTAAGAGCCTGAAGATGATGAAAAACAACAGAAAACAGCTTTATTTATGCTTTTTATTTCTGCTGTTTCTCTAAAAGAAAAAAAGACAAAAGCTGATTTTTATTTCCTTCACTTCTAAAATGTAAAATCTTACAAAGTCATTTTGGTTTAGCTTCTAGTTGAAAAATATCAGTACACTGGCAATAAGACCAAATTAACCTGAGATTAACCGTTTAGCATGATATAGGAGCTTTTTTAAAAAGTCAATAATTCCTTAATATTGATGAAAAAGTACTAATTATACGTGAAATAATCTGACAGTTGAACAAGACATTTCTTAAATTTTTAGGTCAAAATTAGCTAAAAGCTCATGTTAGCTTAAATGTAATAATTACATTGGTTCACACTAACATGCTGAGTGAGTAACATTAACCTAATACATTCAGTAAATAAACTTTAGTGACTGAAAGATACCATTTAACAAATTAAAGTTAGCTTAAATGCTATGTTTATTATGTTAGCTCTACACTACCATGACAGCTAACACTAAATCTAAAGCTAATTTTGGTTTTCAAGTCAGTTAGCTACAAACCTAATGCTAGCTTAAATGCTATTGTTATATTGCTTTACACCTAAAAGTAAGGCAGTACAAAGCAAGTCAAATTTAGCTTTTGACAAAATAGCTAAAAAGCTAACATTACCTTAAATGATAAATTAAATCACGTTGGATTACGCTAACATCCTCAGAAATTTTAATCTAATTCATTCTGTAAATAAACTCTAGCTTAGTTTCAATGGCAAATTATCTCATTTTATTAACTTTTTAATAAGTAGGTTGACCAAGTTGACCAAAACCACTTCAGTTTGATTCAGTTTTTGTCAGTGTTGAGGTCGTACCAGTGTGTATTTGTGCTGCTCGGCCAGCAGCTGGGGCTGGTAGCTCTGGACCGAGACCTGACCCAGTCTCTGAGCCACCTCCGCCAGCCAGTTCAGCACCTCCACCTCCTCCTCCCCAAACAGCCGCGCGTTGGCCAGCGCCTGGTCCAGCAGCGCCGCCCGCCCGGCGCACCAATCGGCGAGCTCCGAGTGACCCGACCGCACCGCCCCCACGCGCTCACGCAGCCAATCACGATCGGCGGCGCAGCTGAGCGGGGACAGAGACTGGCTGAGGGACTCGAGGTGGTCAACCTCAGCCTCTCTGGAGGAAACGTCCTCCTGGAGCGCCTGGGAAGTGTGTGTGTGTGTGTGTGTATGTGAGGATGTGTTTTATATGAGGAGAAATGAGAAAGGAAAATAAAAACAACAGAAAACAGATGGATGAAAACACAAAATAAGAGCATGCAGATGAGAAATTATAAATAAGAACAACACAAACATTAAAAGATGATAAACTGAAATAACATGGATGCTGTATGTGTGTGTCTGTTTTTTTTTACCCTTTTCAAGTTATTTTTTGCACAAAGTATTGTGTTTTTGGGAAAATGTGGCATTAATTTACTAAATCTGAAGTGGGTGAGGTCACACTCCCACTTCAGGAGTTTTGACTAAAATAAATTTACAGACTTAAGTGGAAAACATTTTTTTGTGCTGTTTTGTCTTAACTACTGCTCTGAATATGTTGTTTTGTTTAGCAAATGGCCTTTTTGAATCTATATACCGTATTTTCCACACTATAAGGCGCACCTTCAACAAATGGCCTATTTTAAGACTTTTTTCCCCCCATATATAAGGCTCACCGTATTATAAGGCGCCTAGAACAGACGCTTCAGTTTGGGTGGCCAATTTGTTCCATACTCTATTATTTCACATCCACATTTGTAAAGAAGTGGTCAAAGTACTTTATATAGTAGTTGTAGTTGCCCCAGTCGTTGTTTCACTCACGGTGTTGGTGTTGCGATATTGTGTCCAACTGCTTTCTGGGTAACACAGACCAACCGACACGCTGCCACCGCAGCCTCTGTTTCTCTTCCCCCCCTGGCTTTAAATGTATTATCAAACTTCATTAACAAACCAGCGTTCTGACAACTATCCCAGCATGCACCGTGCACTTCTTCTACGGGGAAAAATGAAGTCGGCGGCTGCCCACCGTAGTTGCTAGACCTGTTGTGGCTCAATATCGGTCCTTATATAAGGCGCACCGGGTTATAAGGCTCGCTGTCAGCTTTTGAGGAAATGTAAGGTTTATATGTGTGCCTTATAGTGCAGAAAATATGGTAGTTCAGGCAACAACTGATTACTAAATTAGTTGACAGTTTTGATTTTTGATCAATCACAATTAATCATTTATCTTTGTATTAATTCTCTATGAAAGCCAGCATGACGGTTTGCTGGTTCTTCTCCCTGATCTACCGAGTCTCTTGTCTCCAGGCTTCTGACCCGGCGCCGGTTCCGTCGGCAGACGGTACCTTGTGCTTGACGATCTGCTGGGTGATCTTGGCCGTTTGGGTTCCCATGGGCTCGGCGGAGCTCAGGCGCCTCTCGGTGGCGCTCAGCCACTCTCCCAGCGGCTCCAGCGCTTCGTGGAACTGCAGAGCCAGAACCTGCAGCTCCTCCAGCTGCCGCTGCCTAAGATCGGACAGAAAATTGGGAGTTTTATTCGTATTTTATTGCTTTCGCAGACTTATTTCTTGTCATGTAAGCCCATTTTATTAAACATTCATGAAGTTTTTATTAGATACAAGTCCATCTAAAGCTTCTTCTAAACGGATTTGTCAGACACAAATCAGTTTTACTAACCGCTGAAATATTATCTCATGTGTATGAGTTTGTGAGCGTGAAGAAAAGCTTGCAGCGGACGGTTTAATCATGTTTCATGCTCTCCAATGTGGTGCAAAGCATCATTGTGAAATGAGATTGAGTTTTCTGATGACTCTCTTTATTGTGGTTTCAGTGTTGCATCAAATATAAATTACATTTACACCACAGGAACTAGCTGGGACCAAACATTTTTCCATGAGAACAGAACATGAGCAGGAGATATGATGATGTCAACGTGCATCCAGGGCTGTTATTAACAACTATCTGAATGATTAATCGATTAATTCAATAAAAAATTAGCACATTCAGCCAATATTTAGTTTAACTACTTAAAGTCTTTTTTAATCAATTTTAGAAACACATCAAAAGATGCATATAAACAATTCATTTTCCTTTATAAATGGAAGGTTGGACATTTTATTGCTTAAAATGTAACTGGATCAGTTATAGAGTAATTTACTAATTTCTGCATTATTGATGATTAGATGGGAGAAGATACCTAATAGACTTTTTTTCAGAATGTGAATGAAGTGAAGCTTAAACTCACTTGAGATCTGGGTTGAACATATTTACAGAAAAACACTTAAAACTTTTTAATTCTATATGAGAAACACATTAAAAGATGCAGATAAACAAACTGTACAGCTGAAAAAGCAGTAAAATATTATTTTTTAATAAATTTGAACCAGGTGAAGCTAAAACTCGGGAGTTTTGGTCATAAAATATTTATAGACAAAGGCTGTTTTTTTTAAATCATAAATTCAAAATGCATACATACTTTTGCACAGTTTGGCTTAATTCCTGCTCTCAATATGCTGTTCTTCAATAATCGGCCTTTATTGAGTCTTCATACTCCAGTTAATTAATAGATTACTAAATTAGTTGACCTTTTTTTTTGATTAATTACAATTAATCCGATTAATTATTCCAGCCCTGACCAATTCTTTAAACTTCTGTGAAAATATCCGATGTCTCTTTCCCAGCACTAAATAAGATTCCTTAGTGACGAGTGACTGAAAACGACCGGATCAAATGTTCTGGTGGAACTGGATCTGCACGGTGCGTTTACCTGCCGCCGGCCTTGTCCAGCAGGTCCATCCATCGCTCTGACAGACACTGCAGCTGGACCTGGATCTTCTCCCGGTCCTGGGAATCCGCCGTGGCTGCGATCCTGGCTCCTTCCGCGCGGATCATCTCCACCGTCGGCCTGCGGTCGTCTAACAATCTCTGCAGCAGCTGCAGGACAGGAAGTGGAAACATTTTAAACCTGAAATCCGTTTTGAGAAGGTTTCTGACATTCCCCAGATCTCTGTCTCTTAAACTTTGAGTCACTTACTATAAAACTTGGCAACAATGAAACATATTTGCTGTTCATTTGGTTTATGGATGAGATCACAAGAAGCTTAAATATATCTGGATCAATTTTTCTTTTCCAATAATAAATATGGTTGTATAATAATATCGATATCGTGATATATATCAATATTCTCTTTCCTAGAAAAAAATCGATATCCATCCTCAAGTATCGTAACATCCAACTGTCACCTTGTTCACTCGCTGCTTGCTTCACCAGGTCATCAGGCTTAGAGTGATTCCTTCAGATGTTCAGGTTAAAAAGGTATCAAACTATTCAG
>CAEGAF010041494.1:0-12197 GCA_903067075.1 Micropoecilia bifurca | reverse complement strand
TATATATAATTTATTTATTTTTTTTTTTGAAAAAAAAAAATTGAAAAACAAATATATATATATAATATATATATTTTTTTTCAATTAATATTAATTGTAAAAATTTATATATATATTTTTTTCACCAAGTCAATATTAATTGAAAAAATAAATATATATATATATTTTTTTTCAATTAATATTAATATTTTACATTACAGTCTCTAGGTAAGCAGGTTCAAAAATGGCACATTTCAAGACAAAAAAGTCATTAATTAATTTACAGAGGTCATATCACTTATTTTCACCCATATACTAAATATTTAAGTTAAATGTATTAATACAATTTGAAAAGTAAGAAGAAATTAAACTCAATCAATTTTCAAATTGTAAACATTGATTTAAATATTTATTTAATCGTGTCATGTGCCTCAGTACATAATGCAATCATTGAAACTGTCACTGTGGCTCAACAGATACACTTTTCAACTTGTTTCAGTTTCGACCCATGATACCAACAGCAACAGTGCAGATCGACATGGGCCAGGATGCAGAACAAAAGGAATGAATCTTGAACATGTAAAAAATCCTTTTCTTTGTCTGTTTCTATCTTTCTGTGGGGACCCAACACAGCACAATGCTTCACATTTGTCTCTGCTTCAGTGTAACACTTGGTGTAAATTAACGACTGATTAACACAACTCTGCTGAATTAGACAGCGGGTGTTTTGAGAAAATAATTCAATCTATTCAATCACGCTCGCTGAAGAATGGATGTACGGCTGGGGCAGGACCAGAAGATGAGGCGGTGGAAAACACAAT
The DNA here is from genome assembly GCA_903067075.1 of Micropoecilia bifurca. Lineage (NCBI taxonomy): Eukaryota > Metazoa > Chordata > Actinopteri > Cyprinodontiformes > Poeciliidae > Micropoecilia > Micropoecilia bifurca. The sequence goes on along the minus strand of CAEGAF010041494.1, from coordinate 11,397 downwards.
TTAAGTCACACAGCTCCATCTTCTGTCTTAGGAAATAGTTGCTTTTTCTGAAAGTGCTTACTGGATTTGTCTTTGGGTGAACAATGGCAATATTTAAGTTCAACAAATAGGACAAATGTAACATAAAACTGTAGACACCTTGGAGATGTTTCAAAAAGTCAAATTATTTCAGTTCTTGGGCATTTGATTTCTAAGAATATGATGTGTCATTGCTGCCATGTTAACTATACTTCTATCTGGTCTTCCCATTTGTGTTAAAACAGGAGACTAGGTTTTTGGGAAATGTGGTTAATTACAGCAGTTGTTTTGTGGAAACAGTGGAGTTGCACTACTAATTGATTTGATTTGAATTTATTTTATTTATTTCCAAAAAAGAAAATCATCGCTTTTCTCCTCTGTTGTCTGACTTTCGGGGACAATCCATCCATCCATCCATCCATCCATCCATCCATCCATCCATCCATCCATCCATCCATCCATCCATCCATCCATCCATTTTCTTTACATCTTTGTCCCTTAGTGGGGTCGGGAGAGGTGCTGCTGCCTATCTCTAGTTAACGTTCCGGGCGAGAGGCGGGGTCACCCTGGACAGGTCGCTAGTCTGTCGCAGTCGTGGACAATCATTTTTGTTTAATTCAACTTTTGTATGAGAATTTGCAGGATTTTTATTCACCTAGTATCATTTTGAGCAGAAGGAAAAATTATGTTTAGAATTCTAGGAAAATCAAATCAATGATCACATTTATAAATGTAAAGCAAAAAACAAAGTTTGCGATTTACCAATATGATTATTTTGCACCAAGAACAAAGACGGTTTGCGAAGCTTTTTTCCTTTAATGAACAAAATTGCCACTTGAATAATACGTCTTTACAGAAAAGAGGGCAAATACTTGTTAAATTAGAGCCAAGCCGTTCTCTGTCGAATAAATATACTGTAAATTCAAGGGGCATAGACAATTTAGCCAAAATGTAATTATTTATAAGCAAGAAAATGGGCTGTAATGTTCCCGTAATTTGATGTTAGTTTTCAGCAATAAATAGTAGTGAGGATGGAAGGTAAATTGAGTGATTCCCCTTGAGAGTGCTTTTCGTGTCCCAGAGGTCTTATCAGCTGCCCTTCCTGTCCTTTATGCCGCCCTGTTTGCAGCTGACTGTCACCCAACCAGATAGATCGAGGTCTAATAGAGAGACCTGTGCTGTTAAGTGATTGAGCTGTAAATATAAAACGACCTGGAGAAAGACTCTCATCATGTGTGAGCTCATTCAACACTCTCTGTCCTCTTGCTTGACGTCTGAGAGTGTCTGAATCATGCCTATCATCGAACCTGGGGACATCTCTGACCATAAGGGAGGAGAGCGACTTGAGCGGCCCGTAGTAAACATGCGTACGTGTGTGTGTGTGTGTATGCGTGTGTGTTTGTGTGAGTGAGTAAATGTGCTTGGAGAGGCTGCTGAAGCATTATACTGCAATTCTGGGATGATTTTCATATCGGGCAAACAGGAAGGGGAGAATTGTGCAAGGTAAAATTTATGGAAATGGTCATAAAAGGTGAAGACTGCAGAAATGGGATATGTCGATAAAACTCACAATCTACGGCAGTTTACTGAGCAGATGAGAGACACGGCTGTTAGGCAGCACAGATCTAATTTTCTCAATAAAGCCCCTTTAAGTCAACAACACTAAAGGTTTCATAAATCCTAATACAAGACAGATTAATCAAGAATATGTTTATTTTTAGCACAGCACCATTGCTGCAGTAAATCTCTTGGTAATAGTAGTATTAGTTTTTTTATTAGAAAAAAACCCAGATTCAAAATAATTTTATCTACAGATATTTAAAATTAACCAAATTCTTTATAACATTTGAGGATTATCATGAGGTGGTTCTTTTCTTGTGATTAGGCATTTTACTTTATATATTCCTAAGATTATTAAATCAATCTTCCCACCTACATTTTCAGCATCTAATGTCTTATCATGAAGTAGCATTTATTTTTATTCAACCCATATTAATTTGATACTTTTCTGTTAGAATTTAAATCATTGTACAAATTCAGTATTTTTGCTTAGAGGTGAATTTGACGATTCAGCGAGTCATGTATGACACTTCATCTGAACATCTCCACATTTCTTCCATGGACGGCTGACTGCGCCACACGGGCAGTGGTGCCGAAAACACAAAGAGGCGGCTGGGTCGGGTGGAGGGGCTTATGAAAGCCACTTCTGGGGGGAGCAGAGGACCCCAGCTGTGTTAATAGCAAAGAGGGGGCATTATGTGCTAAAGTACAACAATTACACCACAGTCATCTTTAAGTCATGGGGCAAGTTTTCTTGTCTGAAGGGGGATGGAGAAAAACAGAATTGTTTTCCCGTTTCACCTTTAAAATGAGATCATGTTGCAAGATACTCACAACTTCAGTTCACAGTTTTCTTAACCGCCAAACTATGTCCTACTTTTCTTTTGTTAAAGTTGCAATATGCAGCTTTTATAAAAAATATGTTTATGTCACCGTGTCATTATAGTTTATGAGACAGATAATCTGTGAAAAACTCAATTTCCTCCACCTACTCCATGAGCTACTGTTGCCGTCTGAAGAAACGCATTGCTCCCAATCAAAAACAACCAATCAGAGCCAGTAGGAGGGTCTTAGCGCTTTCAATCAATACTGCTAAATGTACTAGAGGGGGGAGAAACAACTTACCATTACAAAAAAACCATTTATCTGCCATCATCAGTGGTCATGCTAACTTGCCTGAGCATTCGCAACATGCTAAGCTAGCTGCAAAAAAGCAAGGACGGGAGGGAGGCTGAGAGCGCTAGGACTCGCCTCCTGACTCCTTTTGGTTGTTTAGAACTGGGAGCACTGGGAGAAGGCAGAAGAGCAAAACTGTTATGACATAAGTGATAATTTCAACAAATATGTAAATTAAATATATTTTGTAAAAGTTACCTACTGCAGCTTTAAGACTCACTCAGAAATGGTCTGGCAGCCTCTATCCACACTTAAAGATAAATAATACATAACTTTTTATGTTACTACTGCTGTGGTGGTCTAACAAGTGCCACAACAGTAGTAATTTAATCATTGCAGTATTAATATTTAATCATTGCAGTAGTTAAATTTAATCATGACTTACATTTGTGTTCTGGCTTGCATCTTTTACTGACATTTTAGAATTCAGACAAAAGTAATGAAAGTAGTAAACACTCATAGATGATTCAAGCTTTTATCTCTCTCTCTTTCTTGAATATAACAGTAAGTTATTTTTTAAAGAAGTGACAGTAATTTTTGAGTTCACAAAAGGAAAGTTGTGTCTAATTCATCCGGCGTGGCAGCAGCTTTTCGTTTGGTTTTCTGGGTTAAAGCAGAAGACAGCTGTCCTGTCTAAACATTTTCAGGTCTTTATTTGAGGCTGTGGTCACGCTCAGTGTCAGGACCACGGCTCCTCGGGGGAAGTCTGAGCCTGGATCAACAATAATCCTTCTTCCATGGAGGTCACACTCTCGTTATAAGGGAGCAAAGGTTTCCCTCCGCTGTTTGCAGCCAAGCCTCCATTAGCGATCTGTTAGCCACAGTCCACTGAGAGGGAGGCCGGCCTGAAGCACGAGCTCCTGGGAGACAGCGCAGACATACAAGGCCAGGTACACACACACACACACACACACACACACACACACACACACACACACACACACACACACACACACACACACACACATGAGCATCCAGACACACACCCGGGCTCACGGCACAGAGCTTGTTTGATGAAAAAGAACAATTAAGGGAGAAATGAGGGAGAATTATCGGGGGAAATGGTTGATGAAGACTTTATTGATTAGAGCGGCTCCACTGATCCAGCTCTCATTGTAGCAATTACCAGTGGCTGCCAGCACAAGTGGGGGGCCTCAACGTGCAGGGGCCCATCGAAAGACAATGATGCTGCAGACGTGACTCAAAGAAGCGTTGTAGCCGCATGATCCTAAAAAATTAGGGTAGAGGAGGAAGACATAAAAATGTATGACTGCTTTGTAAATAAAAAATAAATATTTTGCCCCCAATAGTTTGTTTTATTTTCATAAATCTGCCTTGTTTTACATAAAATATTTAAAGTAAGCTGAAATATGCGGCGCAGAAGAAAGCAAAGTCTTCTTGTCTTATTTATTTTGTCTCTCCTTTATATAAACACACACGCAATCACCAATAACTAACTTTACTCAAAAACTTTGAATAAAAACAATAAAATCGGAAGAAAATGGATGGATGGATGAATGGATGGATGGATGGATGGATGGATGGATGGATGGATGGATGGAAATCTAATAGGGCCACATCTGAGCAAACAGAGACCTACCAGAGAGCTCATTCGTGGTTTGTTTGTTTGCTCAGCTCAGCTATTTGTATTTAAATCCAGTCATCAAATAAAGCTACATTTTCTGTACAATTTGAGTCTTTGTACAAAATAAATGATATCCGTTGGACTTTGTTGACTGGAAATAAAAGTGCAAGGCAACAGAAATCTCAGCAGCATCCACCGTCTCACTCAGTACATCAACCAGGTCTCCAGCCTCCAGAGCTGTTTTAGCAAGGGCACCCAAACAAGATAATGGTCAAGGGAGAAATACAAAGGGACAAAGACAATCTGTTTATGCACTAGATGGAGATGAATGGAGCGTAATCCGTTTCCTTCCATTTCAGCGGCCCCTCCCGCGCCATGGCTGTTGCCTACCTAACCGCAATGATGATTAATCCTACACTCACTATTTATATTTTCTAATTGCAATTAGCCCGAACTATCAATTACACTTAGTGCCTAATTGCCCTTCATGAAGTCAACTCCCCAGATTTAAACAGGTCCATTTAAATAATGTAACTAATAGCTCTTGTCTTTACGTTGTGGATACATCTTCATTGCGGCGCGCGTAAACCGTGATGGCTGCTCGTAATTTAACGCGGCAAACGAGAGAAGGAGTGCAGGTGGCACTGTGGGACTAATTATGGTAAATGAATTATGATGTGACCTTCTCAGAACAATGGCTAATCAATGCTCCCGGTGAGTGACAGTACGCTCTGTATGAATGCCAGAGCTCTTATACTAGCAGATCTTAGCCATTTTAAATAATAAAAACTGGCAGCTGAAAGTTTTTTTTTTTGTGTTATATACTCTTTTTTTCTAAGTCTATCACTGATCTTTCTTGGGATGTAGGAACAGCTTTTGTATGTAGGAGATACACTGGTCATGTAACATTCACAATCTATATTCTAGTTTACAGATGGAGAAAGAAAATGTCTTTCCCAAACACAGCATTAGACAACAAGCAAGTCCCACAGTTGCTTACAGTTTTTCTTTTCAATTTAACACATGCACACTATTTACATTTAATATCTGCATAAATCCCGCTTGAACTGTGTGTTTGACCTTTTTTGACAGAAGACAACGTACCTATTTTTTGATTAATGTCTATTACTAGGGAAGTTGTTGGGATTTCTAAAGAGTCATCATTCCATATACGTTTTTAGGTTTTATAACAGAGGATTTTATTCTATAATGAGACTATGCAAAAAAAAAAAAAAAAAACACAAACTGATGACAAGCAAAGTAGATTTAAAACAATGTTGCTGTTATTTTGAAAGTCATCTAGTTGTGAAAATTTAAATTAACTATTTCATGGAAAATCTTAAAAACTCTTAAACCAACGGTACCCAAAGTGGGCCCTCGAGGACCGGCATCCTGCATGTTCTCTCCCTGGTTTATCACACCTGGATCTGATGATGACTCAGTAGAGGCCTAAGAAGAACATTGAAATGAAGAAAAGGTTGTTACTACCATCAGGGAGAGAACTAAAACATGCAAGATGCCGGTCCTCGAGCACCGACTCTGGGCACCCCTGTCTTAGACCCTGCATTTTTTTCATTATATCTATATTTAAAAAACATCATTTGTTTCTTTCAAATTTTTAGCCCAAAACTATTAAGAGTCATTGCCAACATACAACTGTGATGATCTACTAAATGTCCCAAATCATTGTACACAAAAGAAATCAGTAAAAGTTTGATGTTGATGGAAGTCTGAGATAAAAAAAGCTAACAATGGGTCAGAAACTGATAGAGCAATGATGTATACAGCTTTATCTATCAGCACAAAGAGGCCCACATGAACACACCAGAGGAACGTTAGCTGACAGCAGCAGTGTTTGAACTGACCTTTACCTTGTTGTGACAGGAGGTGCACCATGACTGACAGTGTCCCTCAGAACAATTTACCCCCACACTGCATTGCCCTCCATCTACTCTGTGATGCAGTTGACCCCTTTACAAATCACCACCAACTTTTACACATCTGCTGCCTGTCAGCATCTGCCAGGCGCACTCACCCGTCCCGCCTGTAATGAAAAACTCTCATTACTCGCCTCCACCCAACAGGTACGGGGCCGTTAGGACAATTACCGGGCAACGCCGCTGACCTTGTTGTCGAACAGAGTCGAACAAACAGAGGAGTCTGAAGGAAAAGGATCCTGGCAGCAGGATTCAAGCTCTGCCGCTTGTGACGAAGATGCAGTTCTGATCTCAAACGGCACCCGTCTATGACATCTGCTTTAGAAATAAAGGAAAATTTGAGATGTGAGGATATTGAAGAGCTTAGTGCTTCACTGGCTTTACAAAAGACAAACCAAACAGATCTCAATAGAGATAGACGTCCCACTATGGAGAAAAAAAACAGAGATTCTCCTCAAAAAAACAATGCATATAGGCAGATCCAATCTAACTATCAATGAATAGGCAGTTTATTTCAGTAGCTTAATTAAAAAAATCTTAAGATCATTTTATTTTATGGCCAAAACAATCACTGGAGAGACTGCAGACAACCTGCAGACAACCTTTGTGCAGGTTGTCAGCTTGTCACTGACAACCTGCTGCATGCAAGTGTGATAATGTGCTGCATGCAAGTGCTGCATGCAAGTGTGATAATGGAAAGTTGAGTGGAAGAAAAGAAAAGTGTGGTTGAAAAATGTGCAATTTTCAAGATGCTTTGCTTTGAAAAACACCTTAGAGAGATTGTGGAGGTTCACATACTGCAGCTGGATGTATCCAGGACATGGGCAGGAACTGTAGTATACTTTATATCAAACAAGTCCTTAACATGAAACAAGTTCTGAGAAAAAGTAGAGTGATGAGATGGTTGAAGTCCACAGTGATATTCATAATAATGAATGTGACCATTGTCGCCCATGTGTGAGTAAGTTTGAGTGACATCTTCTGAAGTCTGTGCCTTGTGATTCCAGAACCTGCTTTGGTCGTAGTGTTTCCTTAATGTCGTAGTGTTTTCTTAATGTCGTAGTGTTTTCTTAATGTCGTAGTGTTTTCTTAATGTCGTAGTGTTTCCTTAATGTCGTAGTGTTTCCTTAATGTCGTAGTGTTTCCTTAATGTCGTAGTGTTTTCTTAATATCGTAGTGTTTTCTTAATGTCGTATTGCTTTGCACCTCTCGGCCACCGTAAAAACCTTCTCACAGTTACACATTTTCCTTCCACTCAACCTTCCGATCTTGGAAACAACTTATGGCTTTCCTTCCTTGTGGATGTTGTCAGCGACGGCCCACTGGACAACTCTGAAGCCAGCAGTCTTCCCCATGATTGAGAAGACCATAATATAAATACAGCAGTACAGTCTGTGCTGTAAATGCCTCATTAAATGTCTTTGGTAGATGCAAACCATCCCATAAAAGAGGAATGGCTGAGACAAGCTCTGCATTGAGGATGAATTTAGTTCAGATATTTTTGCTAAGATATAACAATCAATCATTTCTACCTCCAAATTAGATGAAGACCCAAAAATAAAGAACCAATACCAAGAAGACCAAAAATCAATGGCCAAACATGCTTGGTCCTAATGTCAGTTTTACCTTTTGTGTTTTGGGATGTTGCAAGAGTACCAAGTGAAACCTATAAATCATCAAGAAGAGCTTCCATATTCCACACAGAATGGTCTGGAAGCTGAGTTTGCAACAGAGCCCTTTTTGCTGTGATGCTTGGATGACTGTTGATGATCGATGTGGAGATCATCAGCTTTTTATAAGAACAGGCTCAGGGAAATGTGGCATAAATGTAGAGCTTTCATCTTTGTTCTGTTTGGGCTTGGCAAGTCCTTCCCGTCTGATGCGATGGCAACATTTCCTATTTAGCACTAAACATAAGGTTCAGATGATGCTGATGAGAATGTCATTAGTGGTCCAGATGTTTGGTCGCATTCCAAAGAGTAGGGGAAATTAGAAGTGAAACCGCAGAGGGAAAGTCACCAAAATCATCAGGCTTCACTGGAAGAATGTTTGTTGTCAAAACACAAATTTTCCCATTCATCTCTCTCTTATCAAATGCAATCAAACACGGTAAAAAAAGAACAACAGAAAACAGCTAAGCTATGGAAAAAATCAGCAGAATTCTCTGTTTTAGATTAAATATCCTTCCTTAATGATTGACCAGACTCCTGTTGCTCTTTTGTTTGAGTCCCATTTCACAGGAGACAGGAGGAGGCTCTGCTGGAGCTCCAAGAAAACATCGAAGACAAAAGTCAGAGAGCAAGACTGCGACTCATAATCTTGCTCCTGCCATTAGACAAATTATCCGATCTTTAGCAGCATCCATGGGAAGTGGCTACTTTATTGCCCCCAGAGGGGGGGCCGCTGAATGGAAGTGTGTCTCTTCGACTCCTTGCTGTGTTTGACAGTGATCTCTTCTCTCTGAAGTCTCCCTGTGGCTCAGGCAGACCCCAGAGCTGCACCAGCTGCTGTTCCTGCTCTCAGAAGTCTACCTGCAGGCCTCTTTGTCCTCAGGGCTCGTCCTTTTGTCCCGCTGACCCACGCAAACAGATGTCCAGCCGCTGGGCTTTCTCGCAGGAAGTTGTAAACCTCCAGCGTGCAGTGGGCTCCTTTCATATGGAGGGCCCACAATATACCCATGCAGCTGTGATAGACATGCAAATGGTGGCATGCAGACAGCCCTTTAGTGGAGGTTTCAACAAATGGTTGACTATGTACCTACAGACTGTGCAATGACAGGGGGGCAATAAAAGCCGTATGTAGATCAGCAGCAGAGCGATCACACAAAGACAGGAAACTGTGAGGGAGGTTTCTATTAGCCTTTAAACATGGCTGCATCCTCCATGCTTCCACCGCCACAAACTGCAAACACAGTTCCTTTATTTTACTGCTTTCTTCTGTATCTGATCCTCAACCTTGATCTGAATCTACTAAGACATGGCTGCACATCTGAAGTGAGAGTGCATTGATTTGAGAAGGAACCAAAAGAGCCATGTTAACTCTGGATGAGCTGCAGAGATTCACAGCTCATGAGGGAAAGGCTTTTGATATGATAACGAATATAAATATGGACTTAATGAAAAAGAGGGGAAAGGCCTCTTCCCCCATGACTAAGCCACGGTTAGTCATGGGGAACAGCAAATATGAAAAAGGTGCTCAGATCAGACATAAATAGATTGATTTTGGCAAACAATTATACTTTTTGTTTTTTTAAGATATTCTGATTTTCTGGCACAGTGAATTTTAGGTTTTTATTATCTATCTGTAAGCCTTGATCACGGTGCATATTTAAAAAAAAATAAGTCAGAGAAGTAAGAAAACACAAAAAAAATACCATAAAAACTTAAAAAGATTTTTTACTGTCTTAGACCCTTTTGCTAGTCATTTTACACAAGAAACTTTTGCTAGTCATTTTACACATCAGCGTGTTAAGAAAAATGTCTTGTTGGGTTTTTGTAGTGTTTGGTATAGACAGCTTTGAAATAAAATCAGTCTAGATTGAAATAAATTAAACTGAAAAGTGACAATTAACTGAAAATATTTTAAAAGACCAACAATCGCTTCAAATTATCGTATTTGTGCTGCTGCGGATTACCTTTCAAGTCTTCAAAATGTCTTAGGCATCAGGTTTTATCTGTACTGGACACCTGCTTGAGGATATTGATTATGTGCTGGTTTCACCATTTTACCCATAGCCAGTTATCCAGTTTTAAACAGCACACTGGCCCTTTGTGTTGAACTCTCATCACAAAAACGTAGAAGCAGATTGGCTGTGAATTTAAATCAAGTGGATTTGTAGAAAAAGTAATCGGCTGCATTAGTTCTGTAGAAATACTCTCACTCTTTGTGTGCTTTCTTTTGTGATGTTGGATGCATAAATGCCCTGTTCTTTATTTTACAATTACTAAGTATAGAAATTTTGCTCTTTGGATTTCTATGGCTTGCATAACAACATAGAAAAATACATAACAACTCAAACAAATACCACAAACAAAGCAGTACATGGAATAGTTATGATTTATGCTCGAGTTTGACTGCAACTCAGGAAAAGCCATTGCTAGTTCCTGTTATCCATAAAACATTACGCAAGGAAAAAAATAAGTAGAGATTTAAACATTAAAGGGACACAGCAGACTGTGTCAAATGCATGAATGCAGTGTGAAGAGGCTTTCATGTATGCAAGCAAAGAAGTAAAATAGACAAATACGTAAAATACATTTGCAAAAATAAAGAAAGTCAAAACCTCTTCATGTGAATTATGTAAAGAAAATGAAGTATGTCCAGGTGTGAGTGCCGTGATTTGTAATTTGTTTGGTGTTTCAACTGACCTTAAAACCTTCATCTCAGTATGAAGTCTGCTGCAGACCTTCCCCTTAGTTCTGTCCAGCTTTCCTCATACCTGCTAAAGAAAAACAAACCCACAGCACGAAGCTGCCTTCATGATATATTAATAGTGCATTCAGGACCATAAGACATTAGGTTCTCACAACAGAACATTTTCAATATACAAAAATGTAGTTTTGAAAACCCTAACGTTATTTCTACTCCAAAAATTTGCAGGTAAGCCATAACAAAATATAAAATGGTTCAAAAGGTATGAAAACTGTTTTTAACATACTATGTGAAAGGTCTGAGCGAAACAATGTTTTCCTGCCGTGTGCCATGGTCCTGGAATAATCTACAAAAAATGCATTCAACAAAAACAAGAAACAACCTTTTACACCCATTCAGAATTTTACGGATATCTTCCTTTGTTTTTCTTTAGACGTCACTGTGCTTTGGATAGCTGCATCACTCACTTTTACTGTTTATTTTTCAAGTGTGTTTATTGCTTGGCTGTGTGTGACTGGTATATTGGAAATTTCTTTAAAAGTTTCTCTGATCTTAATGGAACTTCAAAGACATAATATTACTATTAATAATGCTCATTTTCAAAGTATGGAAACGCAAAGCAGTTTGCAATTGAACACTATTACAACTCCAGTTCAAAATAAAAAAAACACTGCAGTACCACACACACACACACACACACACACACACACACACACACACACACACACACACACACACACACACACACAC
>CAEGAF010041487.1:0-25409 GCA_903067075.1 Micropoecilia bifurca | reverse complement strand
CACACACACACACACACACACACACACACACACACACACACACACACACACACACACACACACACACACACACACAAACTGTATGCGGTGGCATACAAACCCAGAAACCACATAATGACTACACACACACGCACACATCCTACACCACATACCGGCTCTCTTTCCATTTAGCTTAAAAGGGGAAACATTTACGTCCCAGACTAAAGAACGAGAAATTGGGATATCTGCTAAACTCTGTTATCGTTATTTTGTCGAACATCCAGTCATGTGACCTGTCAAAACAAAGCGGTGCAGAAATGTTCAGCTGAGAGCCAAACGTAGATAGAGTTTCTGGCCCGACGCCCTCAAACACATCAGCCCTGCTGTGTCAACATCTGGCAGCATGGCTAAACATGCACAAAGTTTCACCGCATGTAAACCTGACAACCTCATTCTCACTCGTCTAATAAAGTTGATGATCGAAAGTTCAAGCATCTGATTTTTTTTTGGACAAAGAATGGTGGTGTTTTTCATTTTACTTTGGTTTTTTTTTTTTCAAAGCTACAAAACGATTCTATAAACGCCTTCGGCAAAATGCAAACAGCATCTTACAGTTTGATTTTTGGAAGTATTTCAGTAGCGATCAAATCCAACGCGGCAAAGAACAGCATTGAAAATGTGAACCAACTTGACTGTGATCTTAAATAAATGTTTAAAAGCTTAGTTAACCAGCGATTGTTCAGTACACCTTGCCTTGTGCTTACATTTTAACTTTTTTTTAAAGTAAAAATCAATCGATCAATCAATCAAGTTTAATCTGTAGCACCTTTCGACAAGGCATTGCAAAGTGCTTCACACCACAAAAACACAAAAAGACAAAGTCCCAGGACACACAACTGACACAATTAGGCTACATTATGATTATGTTTCAAGATCAACTATAAACAGAGACAGAGGGGTTAAATGCTTCTGTACATCTGTGGTGCACAGAAGCTGAAATATTTATATCATTGTAGAAATTATATTTCCCTTTGACATTAAAGGTTTCTTTGTCATTATTTTGTCAAAGAAAAGTCACAATTTATTTATCATGACTGATTTGTAAAAGCAATAAAAGGGTAAACAGGGTGACTACTTTCTCATAGGTCCTCTATCTGCATACCTACACATGTATGAAGACATTAGTAAGAACAGCAGAACGTATTTGATAAAAATGTAAAGTAGGTTGAGTTTCTGGCCAAATCGGGGAGAGTCATACGTTTTAGTGTAAAAACATAAATATTGCCCCAGTGCCTGGAAAATGCAAAGAGCAACAAAATGTTTATTTTGTGCCCTGAATAGCAATTAAAACACCCAGTAAAAATACTTTAGCAGACCCACTGAGTTTTACAGATGGCACGTTTAATCAGATTGAACTCCACCAAAAATAATACGAGCTTGTGTTTGTAAATAAAAAATAATTGGCGAGACATAAATTTCTTTCCCACACTAGTTTGTCGCTTAAGCAATCAGTGCAAACGTTAATTTGAATTCCTTAAGATAAAGTCCCAAAAAACCTTGAGAAATCGCAGATTATTTTAGCAGTGCATCAGAACATTCCATAAAATTAGCATTAAACAGGATAGTCTTTCATACTGCGATCAATACAGTGATCATCACGCCTTTAAAATGAGCTGAGATGTTTTGTCAATCCATATATTATTAAACCATAAAAATATACTTGTAACTTTCCCTGTAAACTTTGCTGTTTTTTTTATCTTTGTGCACATGCTGCAGATGCTAATCCACTGTAAGATTAACTTTTGTGCAAGTCACGATTAGTTTCCGAAGTCCAACGTGAGGAAGACATTTAGAGGAGAGGAGCTGCCAGCCAATCCCAGGGTTGACCTTGAGGGAGGTACACCAAATTATTTCACCTTTTCCTCTCAAAACATTTCCATTAAAGTTAGGTTGGTTAATTACAACTCCATTTTTTCCACAAAACCTTATATTTAAGTTTCAGAGAGAGAGGAAAAAAACCCACTGATGATACATTTGTTTTTCTCCTATTTCCCCCACTGTGAGAGAGCAAAGATGTCTATTTATTTCTACTTTGGATTAAGTGAGATCTTTAATATTAACTCTGGACATTCCTGTGGAATTTGGCACCAGCTCCAATGTAATTTTGCACAGATAAGCGGGAAGAGACAATATGGATGGTTTGGAGGACTTTTAAAAGCTTCATTATGGCATTTGTCCAGGTATTATGGCTGTGTTTGGCATAAAACATTGACAACAAAGCAAAAACCATAAAAATTAAAAAAGTAGTTTTATTTTGTTTTGCTTTTATACAGCATTTTACATACCAGGTTTCCAGAAAATAAGAACGGACTCATTAAAACTACTGGCACTTTTTATGAGTTTGCAAACTCAAAAAGATGAAGATGCCACGATTGTAATTCTGATATTGTTACACACGAAAAAAGTAGCAATATTCAGTGAAATTGAGCTGCCACAGATTCACTCTTCTGAATAAAGAATAGCGGTTTCATCTGAAGTTCGAGTGACTCGTAGCTTTACGCTTCCTTCCAAAGAAACAGATTCTGGCTCTCGGCTTCGACAACAGCAACATTTCAGAAAGAGACACTGAAATAACAAGATAGGCATCGCTTGGAAAAGCTCCCAACGCGCTCTGAAAACGGGAGACCGACGGTACGGTGTGCGTGCTTCACTTTGCGCTACGTTTCCCACACACACATCTGAAAATAGGCCAAACAGTCCGAGTAGCCGGAAGTGTGTAGAAAGTGAAGTAAAAGATAAAACTCACCCCAGCTGGGCAGGATAGGGGGGAGGCATTTCTTTTAGTTTTGTTGCTACTATTAACTTTTTCCTTTCAGCCACGATGGTGTCAGTCACTGTTATGTTTAACTGAATGGAAAAAACAGGATGCAAAATACAACACTGTATTTTGTGTGTGTGTGTGTTTGAGTGTAGGTGTGTTTTGTTGAAAAGTCATTTCCCACGAAAGGCATTGAAGCTGGCGAATGCAAGAGGTCCAGTCGTCATTGTGTTACTTCACCTGCTCTCGTTAGGAGGCGCTCAGCAGTGGGGGGTTTTCTCGTGGACTCGACTGAGATCAGATTCTTCTTTTTTTTGTGGCTCGTGTTCATAAGTTTCTGCTCTTCTTTTGTAAGTTGAAACACTGTGACGTTTGCAGTGGCGCTCGTTGACGTTGTGTGCCTTGTTGTTATCAAACGCAAAAACGCGCATCTAGGATTTGTAGTTTGGACACAACACTCCACCGTGTACGGGGACTAAATGTCCGCTGAGTCTAACTTCTTGCTCCCTGTTGTTTGATGTTCTTGAGAAATGTATTCATTTTCTTCTGAATCAGAGTTAGAACGAGTCGACTTTCTAGTCTACTGGGAGGTTTTTTTGTTTTGTTTTTCAATGAAAAGTAGCTGACTGTTACAAGTAAACGCACCTAGATGTCAAGCCTATTGGGACATTTTTGTAATTGGATGGGCATAGAAAGGGGAAGCGATTCACTGAAGAGAAGAAAAAAAAACAACTAATTGACATGTCAGTGTGTTTCCTGGCCGGAGTCCACCAGAGGGCAAAGGACTCAGGTACACACACACACACACACACACACACACACACACACACACACACACACACACACACACACACACACACACACACACACGCACACACGCCTTTAAAGGCAGATGTGAGAGTTTTTTGTAAAAGCAATTAAAGCCTTTGTTGCCATAGCAGAGTCTCATAGCGCCCTCGGATGAGAAATAGTTTTGTCTCTTAATGAGCCTCGATCTAAAATTAGCCCGGAGCGCTTCTGTTGTCATCCACTTTCAGGTTTTCTCAGAGATTCTCTTGTTTTATTGTTTCTCATCCGTTTCGGTATCAGCATGTGGACAACCGCATCTGAGAATGGTATCTGATGAAGACCAAGTCATCCAAGCGAAGAGCTGCTGTATGATTTGCAGTGTTCTTAATCGAACAGTCACATTTTTATTAACCCTTTCATGCATAAATTATTATCCTTTCTGCCAGGATTTTTTCCCCAATTTTTAAAAATGTTCTTAAGGCATAAAAAAAAAATATTTTTTTAAATTTCTTTTAGGTGATCAATTGTAATTTTCTCCAAATTATTACGTTATTTGAAAAATACATCAGTATTATTGTTCTTTAGGGGTTATCTGATGTCACAATATTCTTTTTACCTGCAGGAGTCGTCTACAGTAGAAGGAAGGACCGGGTCGGTTGGCATGCTTTTTTGTCTGTTGGACATATTGGATTCAACAAAAATAACTTCTAACATTTGCAGCTGATGGCCAGTAGTTAATAGTGTATTTTATGATGCATTGGTGTCCACCTCAGTGGTCTCTGTGCATTTATAACATAAAAATCCACAAGAAACACAAGAAAATGGCTTTTAGACAACTGTCCACTGTAGTGACCACTATGCAGGATTAAATACAATTCTTAAAAGTTGTAGTATGTAACTTTTATAAAGGATTTATTTTTTTTACATATTTGCCAAAACTGTCACCATGTCATGACAGTTCATTATGAGATAGATAATCTGTGAAAAGTTCAACCTCCTCCGCCTCCTCCCTGAGCTGCTACTACCTTCTGGAGAAATTCACGGCTCCCGACCCAAAACAACCAATCAGCGCCAAGAGGAGGGTCTTAGCGCTGTCAATCAAACTCTTGCACTCACTGATAAATGTGCTAATGTCTGAGAAAGAACTTACAATTACAGAAAAATCTGCCATCACCAGTGGTCATGCTAACTAGCATTGGCATTCACAACAATCAAGCTATGCTAGCTGCAGGATGGCTAGATTGACAGAGCCAACACCCGCACTGATCACAAGTGCTTATGTTGCACATCTTGAAAGCTGCAGACTTCAGAAGCAACAGCAAATCTTCACAAAAACTTTCCAAGTTTCTGTTTTTATTGTTATCTCTTGTCATTTCTCCAACCAACAAGAACAGAAAAAAAGGCATGCATATCTGCAAAGGCTGTCATGTCTCTCCGACTCCTTCCTGTCAGTCAAACAATTAACCAGAAGATTTAATCTGAAGGCGGCAAGCTCTACCCATTAACCACAACTCATATCTGCGCCCGCAGATCTCCGCACGGCTGCAGCTGCCACTCACATTGGGTCGGTGACATTTCTGAAGTCAAGTCGAGACGACAACACCGTTATCGGTCTTGCAGAAAAGTGTCTGCTGGACAAGATTGTGTCGCTGATGGTTAATGAGACATCTGGTTTCAAAAAATAAAACATAAAAAATGGTGTCGTGAGACAGCATTGAAACAGGAAGCTGAGGCAAAAGTGAGATGCTCATCTTGTAATGTGCTTAAGTTTCAAGATGTGTTGATCTGGAGTAAACCCTATGCGATAATTAGCAACAAAGCCTCTAGAAGAATGCATTAATCAGATTTAGAAAGAAAAAAGAAAAACATATATAGGTGTGGAGGTCGAGCATTTAGAAAATTATGTTTGCAATTATTGTAATGCAGCTAAGCTGCGTTTGTGCCGTCAAGTAGGAACAGAGGAACATCTGTAGGGCTTAAAACCTCCCATCCTAAAGCTGACCTACATCCTGCTGTGCTGAAAAATGCATTTCTTTCCTTCTGCACTGTAATACTTTTTTTTCTTCCAGCGTGCATTCAAATATATTATGATCTATGGTTCCTATTTTGTACCTCATTCTTTCCTCTGCAATCCATCTCAGAGATTTCCTCTCCCTGATAATGTGAAGTTATACATGAATCACTTTCTCCCTCCTCATTTTTCTTCCTGTTTTTGTCTGTTGTCACCCATTTGCTTAACTTCCTCCCTCACTGTGTGGCCCCTTAAAGGGAAAGTTAAATTTTTTTTAAACCAGGGTGTCAGCAACTTTAGCACATTTGCCTGGAAAGTCCAGGTTTGTTTGTGGAACTCTGATGTAAACTAAAAAATAAATAAAAAAGCTATCTCCGGTCTGCCTAAAAGCCTAGCTTCTCAGTTCAACTGAAGTCAACTCTGGTGCAGTTTGAATGTATACACATATGAAAAAAATAAATAAAGACTCGATAGCCTCGTCTTTCTAAGAAATCTACTTACTTTTACCAAAAACAGCAGATTGATTTGTTCAAAATATTGTGTTTGCATCAAGCTAATTACCTTGTGGTCCGTGCAGAGCGCCAACCAAACAGCTTTTACACTTCCTATATTTAAAGCATATGGGAAGTGCTTTACACTCGTCTCCTTACTCTGCAAACCACATAGTAAGCTTATCGCATTCATTTGCATTCTTGGTTTTACAGAACATCAATTAGTCATTTGTAAAGCACGGACGCTTCAGCTGAAAGCAAAAATTATTCATCACTGTAGTTCAGAGTTGTTTCAGGGAGAACAAATTATTGAAACTGTGACAGTACGGTATGCAATAATCTGTGGAAAAAAATCAAGCTCCTCTGCCTTCTCCCAGTACTAGCTAGAAATAACCAATCAGAGCTAGGAGGCGGGTCTTAATGCTGTCAATCAGGCCTTTGTGTTACACTACTCCTCCCACACCCCCTTTGCTCTCCGATATGCCACGGCTAGCGGAGCATGTTGTGAATGCTTAGGCTAGTTAGCATGGCGGATAAGCCGTTTTTGTGCTAATTCTCTACCACTAGCACATTTAGCAGCGGGTACATGAGGATGTCTTACGGCGCCAAGGCCTTCCTCCTGGCTCTGATTGGTTGTTTTTGGTTGGCATTTCTTCAGAGGGAAGAAGCTAGATGTTCTTACAGAGTATTTGTCTCATGTTATCACAACATGGTTATAATTTTAACAAATATATTATTTTTTCTTTTTAAATAAAAGTTACATACTGCACCCTTAATGCAACATTCTTCCGGAAAGAGACTAAATTCTTGTGCTGCATGACTTTGATTCTTAATAGTCTCATTGGGCGCTGAACAAACTGTCCTGGTTATCTATGAGCAATAAGTAAAGGTTCAGTCCAAACGTTTTGGTTGGAATAGTCTGCAGTCATTGCAGCAGAGGGAGCCACCTCACCCAGCAGGTGTAAAGCGTCCTAAAGGGGGGCAGCGGGGCGGGGTAAGACCTCCCAAAGTCATGTCTTTAAAAACATCATCCCAATTTTTCTTGTAACCTTTTCTTCTTTTCTTTCCTTCCTCTACGACTATCTCTCCACCACACTTCTCATTTCCCTTCACCTGCTTGGCTCCTCCTCATGCTCTCTAACTTGGGAATGCCAAATCAAAGGGACATAATCCTCCCATCTCCCCCATGGCCCCCAACCCAACCTTACAGCCAACATAATACCTCCTGCCGCCACGCTGAAGCCTTACACTTCATGACCTGCTGTGTCACGAAGACTTTCTGAAGCCAAGTCAAAGGGAATACAAGCTGACACTGAATCCTTTGCTCTTTCGGTTTCTGGAGAAGCAAAGCTCTGAAGACGACATGTGAGGAAGCCGCATTAAGGCCACCCATAAGCCGGGAGAAATTCCAGCAAAAAAAAAAAACACACCGGTCGATCACGGAACGGATAAAATCTCAGTCTCGGACAGATCCAAGCGAGGACAGTTTAACCCGATGGGTTCCCCGGTTTGATCAACAAACAACAAACAGTTGCAATTTATGAAGGGAAATGACATCTACCAGGGTAACAAAACAACTCAAAGTGAAGTTCTACCACAGTTCTCAAGTCTTGAAGGTCTTAATTTCAACCCGTTTTAACATGCTGCTGTGCATGATGGCCAAATGCCCAGACTTTGGAAGTTGTGTTGTTTCAAATGTGCTGCAAATGTATACGTTTTCTTCTGGCAACTCTTACACATAAGCTGTGTTTTTTCCAGCTCTTTTGTTTAGATATATTTTAAACTTTAATAATTACCGTGGGACTTAAGGTCTTAGTGTAAAATCCTCGGTTTCATATTGTTTGCAAATAACCATACGTATAACTTTTAAGAGATTGATGAAAGGCCGCAACAGTTTCTATGAAGTTATTGCTTATAAGCCATGTCACAATCAATGTGTTGGGTTTCCTTAGGAACTCTCAGCAGGTCACGTCCTGTTGGGGGGAAAGAAAAACAAGTCAAGTCGCAAAACAAATACGTCTGACATTTTTGAAAGCAAGTCTCCAGGTTTCTCCAAACAAGAATTCTGTCAGATCCGGACCAGCCGGAGAATGTTCACGGACAGATGATTGTCAGGTCTTCCAGAGCAAAATGAAAGTCAGCTGTGAGGTTTGCTTGCCCAGTGCCAGCCCGTTCAGGTTTGTTATTATTTGCAGTTTTTCACGGGTCAGATTGCGACACCGGCGTGTTTTTCCGCCCCTCAAGTTTCAAATCTTCGGAGACTGGGGTCCTCAGCGTGTCGAGTCTTACAGCCCTTCAGATGCGAGTCATGTCTCAAGCCTTTTTTCTTTGCTAACTTTAATCCGTATCACCAGTGCGACCTCTGCACCCTGAGACGTATGACTCAAGATGTGACCACACACAAAAACTGTCTTTTTTTTCCAGTTTTGCCTATCACACCAGTTTATCAGAAAAGCCTCCCATACTAAATAGTCTTGTGACCATACAATTAGCCCAAAGATTCAGCGAAAATAAGACAGGACACTTCTGATTGGCTTTCAGTTTTTAAAAATGTTATATTGTGAGAAGTGTTGCATTCATTAGCATTCAGCCTGAATCAATACTTAGCAGCAAGTCTTTGCTTTGCTCATTTAGAGGCTGAAGTATGCGTCAGCATGCTGGAATGCAGAGCATCTGTGTACAGCAAATCCTGAAGTATTGGCACTGGCTCATTTAGTTTAACCTCTGAACTTTGACTAGGCCATTCTAAAGGCGTACCCTGTGAGCTGTGCGAATTCACTGTCTGCGGACAGTTGAGATTTCATTGAGCCTACCTGTTGCCTACAGTTTTCTTGACAAATTCCTTCATTTCCCACAATCCAAATGGATGCCATCAGGTTTGATGATTGGGTGCCCAGCTATGTTTCTTCACCACGGCAGCCACCAAACACCTGTCTCGAGAACAGCCAAGTGTATGGGAGCTTAAATATATTCGCATATTTTGATGTAAACCATTACACTGTAGCTCTGGGTGTATGTTTAAGGGTTGCTGCTTTTTCATATTGACATCCTTTGTGTCTTTCATGCACAAAGAGATCAGTTTTGTTGGTGTACAACTAAACGTAAACATAAACATGCCAGTTTGCCAGTGTAATGCATTACGTTATATTAAAAAGAACACAGATGGGTAGGAGCCCTTTTGTTAAGCATTGCATGGTTCATGCCAGTCATGACACCAAGTCTTAGTTCGGGAACATTCGAGTCTCACCACCAATGAATGTGAGCCAAACTCTTAGCTTCTCAATTTGTTTGGCCTCTAGAGGATTTTAGTGTATTTCTTTCTTAAACAGACAGATTTAGAACATAATATTCCAAATCCACCTGGAACATTTCTCGCGTGCACACCCGGACTTAAATGTTTTTGTGTGATGCCTTGCTGACATAATTTGTTTTGGAGCCCTCCTCTTACATTTGATAAATGCCCCCCCACCTCAAAGATTTGTAAGAAACTTAAATTAAATTGACCTAGAAATCAATGCTGTTTGAGATCCTCTCCCAAGCAACCAGCACTTAACCAATGGCCTCACTTCTCTGGTCAAGCAGGAACTTAAGATAAAAAGTAAACATCCAGACAAGCTTCATGCACATGGGTTTAATCTGTACTTCCATATATATGGATGCTAAACCTTCTGAACTCACTCACAAGGCTGAAAAGTGATTGAGCTCGGAGGGCCACAGGTACATCCCTAAATGCATACACAACACATTGGCACGGTCGGATTTGTTATGACTTAAGCCACAATAATGATACACCTGAAGGAGTCACGAGATAGCTTTAATGATACACTTAACTTCATGGCTTGTTCTTTATACGTGTGTGTGTGTGTGTGTGTGTGTGTGTGTGTGTGTGTGTGTGTGTGTGTGTGTGTGTGATATCGAAGCAACATATGCCTCACAGTATCTGTGTGCTGTGTTGAACACAAACAGATCTTCATTCCCTCACTGACCTCTGACTCACACAGCTTGCCTTCATAGCTCTCCTCCACTGCAAGCTCAGCTGTGTTGTTTTCAAGCATGTCTAAAGTCTGATGCACTCCTTTCTCAGAGAGCCGGGTGCTTGTGAGTTTCAGGTCTTTAAATCCAAAATGGTATTTAACTACAACACACAGAAACCAGCAATTTTCAGAGGCCGAGACCTAGTTCCTAGTTCCTAGTTCCGAGACCTTTACTTTAAGGGTACAATCTTCCAAAGTTCAACCAACAAGGCTGCACGCTACTGTGATGCAAATTATAAACATGTACGCTATTCCAAACTCTTACCAGCCAATAAAACAAGAGAAAAATGTACATAAATGTCTCCTTACACAGTCAACTACAACTGCAAAGTCAAATAATCAACAAGTCATATCAAAACGGAGTAGAATCATGCTAATGTTAGCATAGCATCTTCATGAAGATTAACAGAACAGAATAGAATAGAAATATCCTTTATTGCCACAACAATAAAGACAGATTCAAAATTATTCCCGTTTCTGGTAGATTCAGATTGTTCCCTACTCGAATACGTTAGAGAATCTGTGGAGAAACCAAAACATTAAGATGATGTAAAGGAGGACCTTCAGACTCTAACACTTTGAGCTTATTACAAAAGACAAATGATTGTTAAAAAATGTAGTAGTGGAAATATAGTAGTGTTTCACTGGTGTTAATTCTAAATCTGTCAAGGGGATGGATAACATTAATTTTAGCAGTAATTGGACATCTACAAACTCAGAGTTAAGTGGTTGTAAAAACTGATATCCGAGTTAGCCATGCATCTCCTTCCTACACAAAAAGCTATCCACCATTGTTTAGAAATTATAGAAAGTCATTCTTTCTTATCAACAGTAACAGTAACTGCATTTGTACGGTAATGTAGTTACTGTTTGGTATTTATGCTACTGAAACGTTAACGGTAAAATGACAAGCAGGCTGTAATTCCCAGCTATGAAGCTCACTTGTTTGGTTTGCTCAACAGAAAATTAAGCAAATTCAATTTAACGACTTAATATAACCAGTGAATTGAAAAGTCACGTGAAATTAAGTAAAAACCAGAGGTCAGGAAAGAGAGAAAATCCTCGCAACAGAAACCAATTCACAAAGAAACAGATGTTTTCTACAAATTTTACGTCACGTACTATTAAGCGGTGTGATTATCTCATCCCAGCCAGCAGCAGATCCCCGTGTTACAGGTATGAGATCATTAAAACATATCAGACCCAGGAGAACAAGGGGGAAATGCGCAAAGTTCAGACCGATCCCTTACCAACAGCTCGAACATCTGGCAACATGGCCGAGCTCCACTCTCTCCAATCACCTGTAGATCTTTCTTGGTCTGCTGGTTTTAAGTGAAGCGCAGAGAAGTGGTAGTAATAACAACAGGACTTATTCGCCTAAATGCCGCCTAGATTAGGTGCACTTTATTGAATTGAGGAGATTCGTATCAGCTTAAAAAACACACACCGTGAGTCCAGCATTATGAAACAAAAGTGCTTTTTGGTGAGATTTTCCAACATGTGTCCATAATGGCACGGCACATTCATTTTTCTCACTTAATTATGCGTCATGTAACTTCTGTTGGGAAAGGAATGTGCAATCTTAACAAAAATGTGTTTTCATAATTTGGCTATCAACGCTAAGAAACATTTAGCGCTCAAAAGTAGAACGGTTAGAGAAAGAGCTGAAACAGTCACACCACAGCTTTTAAATTTTGTTTTACTGTCTCTTCATGTTTCATTTATCCTGTATTTATGTTGCTATATACAGTACATGCTTTTCTTTTTTAGTTAGTTTAAGGTTTGCTCAAACCTTCCCTAGGAATGTTGTGTGTTTTCTAATTGTTCACCTCTTACTGAGTAGTGTCGGTAACCAATTTTATCCCATAAAGTTGAGATTTAAAGCTCAGCTGTTTTACGCAGCATGACAGCAATGGTCCTACATTATTTAGAGAACAGAAAGATTGCTGTTTACAGTTAGCGATGTAACAGCCATCATTTGCTCATTTAAGACGCTACAGGTAGTTTCAAAATGTTAACTTGCCATCAGTCATTTTTGTCTTTGTTTTTAAATGGTACAATCTGTTTTGCAGGGATTGCTCTCTTGCACACAGTGTTGATGTCATCTTTTGTTTTTAGTCAAAATAATTAACGAACACTCACGATCATTAAAAAATATTTTTAATAACTAACGATTATATATATATATTTTTTATTCCATAAACTAACATCAAAAAAGTCAATTTGTTGTAGGACGTTACGGATTGGATTCTCCATTTGCTGTTCAGCGTAAATGTTTGAGCACAATGTCGCTTCTCTATCGTGATAAAACTAACCTGATTCAGTGCTTTGTGTTATTTAAAAATATGTTTGTTTTCATCTTGGACAAACAGCTTCCTAAAAAAAAAAAAGTTCTTCAGTCCCTGGATCAAAACTAACTGTATTAATTTGTCTCAAGCACTTTCAATGACACCCAAGATCAAATCTGACTAGGAATCTTCAGAAGTAGTGGTGTACAATTAAAAAATGAAAAATAAAGTTCCCCCAAAAGTTATGGCAGACAATTAAAAACATGAAAAATAAACATAAATCTTCACAATGCAATAAAGTCTGAAGAGATTTCGATGTCAGACAAAGCCACAATGATTAATATCCCTACGAAACATTTTATTGCATCTGGTCAAGCCTTCTTTATTGCCACTTCCACCATTGCTGTCAACCCACTGTTATTCAACAGAAAATTTACTTCCTTCAAGCAACCCTCCCGTCTCATGTCAACTCCTACAGGAACAAGGAGAACTTCTATAGCTGACGCCTCTCAAATCTGCTGGGTTGGACTCTATCCTGTCCTTCTGAGGTCAGCAGCACGCGCTGTTGCCATAACCGTCACTTAACATTTCTATTTAATTCAGTAAATTTTCCCAAGACTGGAAATTAGCAGTGGTCATCCCACTCCTTACCATATCTGTCAAGTTTTGGATTTGAGAATACGGGAAAGTTTTAGCTGTTATGCTGCTATCGTAATTGCTGAATTTACAGGAAAATACTAACACAGGAGCACAGCGGGAAAAAGAGGTAAAATACGGTAGTTTCCTGGCCAAAACAGGAGACTTGACAGGTATGTTTTATGCAGAGGGTGATGCTTTACACTTAAATTCCTATTGATCTCTTTCCATCTGACTTTGTCTCTCCAAAGTGATTGAATGATTAATCAGCAAACCGATTACCTGCCATTTTGAAATCCAACAGAATTCTTACTCCCATACAGTCGGGCTTTGAGTGTATCTCTGTAACATTTAAAGTGTTCAACATGAATACCACTGATAAAAAAAGAACACTGTGTGGCTGTGTGTGTTGTCCTGGCTAAGGCGTTTCATTCTTTAAACCACAACAGTCTGTTTAGCAGACTCCAGGAGCTGGATCTCTCAGAAAAATCTCTGGCTTGGTTTAAAAGCTACATCTTGGGTCGTTTTCTGTTGGCGCAAGCTGAAGGTTGCCAGTTCAGTCCTCATCCTTGTCTTCAGGTGTTCCTCCGGGGCCCATTTTAAGGACCAACTCAGTGTCTTTCAACATTGGTCCTCACCGCCCCCCTGCTCTGCATGTTTTAGTTTGCCTCTATTCCAGAACAGCTGATTCAAATGATTGCCTGACAATCAAGTGCTGCAGACGCTTGTTAATCACCCAGAAATACAATTCATGTGTGTGGCAGAAGGGAAATACCTAAACATGCAGGGCAGGGGGTAGTGAGGACCAGGGTTGAGAAATGCTGGACCAACTCTTCAAATTCTACATCAGTGACATAGTTCATGCTGCTAGTACCTCCCATGTCCATCTATATGCTGATGATACCATCCTGTTCACTTTATCCTTTAACACAACCTTGCAAAACTGTTTCAGTAGCCTAACCAGCTTTTTCCTTTTAAACACAACTAAAACTAAATACATGATCATTACTTGGCATTTATCTCCCAAAGTAACATTTCACCTGTTTTGAAAAGTCGGTGTATACAGTATTTAGTCAGGATGAATTTGGATGTACTTTTTGTTGTTATTCTTTTGTATAATATACTACTACTGTATTGTGTTTTGATACTTCTTGAGCTGGTCATTGTTGAAAATACGAAGTTGTTCTCAATCAACTTACGTGGTCGAATATGTTAAAATACCTAAATACCGTATGTATTCTCAGTCTTACTGAATAAGAAATTACGCTGTAAAATACTGTTAAATTATCCAAAAGACATGTTTACTTTGTCCTTTATAGAAGAATGGATTTCAATTTTTAAAAAGAACCATAGTCAACACACCATTATACAAAGATTTTGTCTCGTTAAAGATGAGAAATCTGAACGTTTTCCAAACCACTTGTTGATCTACAGTCAGAAGTTCATCCAATGTAAAAGAGGAAAAGCCGACTTACTTTAAGGCTGTGAAACTCCACACAGCTCCCAGCCCGGCTCCTGGCGCTGTCCACATGCTCTTCCTCCATGCCCACTAACATCTCCAGGTCAGAAAACCTCCGTCCCCCTGCTAGCATAGCGGGTTTGAGCTGCCAGTCTGAACCAGCCAAGCTGACATCTGCTCAGTCTGATAGATTCCCCCCCTCCTACTCCTGTTTATCTCCTCCTCTTGTGTCTCAACTTCTCTCCTCTACACCTGCAGTGATGTAGACCCTTGAGGAACCACCAAGAAATTAGATTAAGTCAGACTCTATTCACTGACAAACAAGGAAAACAAGGAGAACGTGTTTTCCTCAGCCAAATCCTGGTTCAGTTTCTCTCAGCCTCTCAGCTCCGGTCTGGCTGGCAGGGGTTTTGGTCCTGTCCAGTTGGTCATCCACACCCCTCCCACTGCCTACTCATTTCATACCCAGACAAGTCTGTCTGGTCCGATTGGCTAGGCAGAGGGAGGGACTGAGGAACGAGGTGAAGGAGGGAGTTCGTGAGGAGAGTGACGGCATCCTCCAAACTGTCACAGAAACAGGAAATGACAAAGGAGTTCTGCTAATCTTTGGGAGATTGTGTCTGTGATCATTTTCATGATTTCAGTTGAGGAGTCAGCAGGAAAAGAGGGATGGGATGGAGGGCTAACAAGATCTCATCTTAAGCCTTTTTCAGTAAAACAGAAACATAGAGGATTAGAATAAAAATAAGGCCATGTCTGAAATTATTCAAAACAAGGAAACATTACACACAGAAAATCAGGGCCAGACACTGTAAACAACTGTGTCTCTTTGTGTGTGTGTGTGTGTGTGTGTGTGTGTGTGTGTGTGTGTGTGTGTGTGTGTGTGTGTGTGTGTGTGCGCGTGTGTGCGGATGGATGGGTGTCCTCCCGCCCAGACAGATACTGTACCACTGTATGTGTTTCACCTCCACCCAGCACCCTCTGCTATTCAGATGCAATGAGCTGAAATGAGAATCAGCTCCATTGTGTTAAGCCTGCTAACCCCCATGTGGAGGGTTTCACACACACGCGCACACGCATCCACACACACAACAAGTTTGAATAGAGATAGTTTGTATAATTTATGTTTAAAAAGTGAGAGAAAGTGTCGTAAACGCAGCACATTCTGCTACAAATCAACCCATGGACAAACAACTGAACTCGTTTATTCTCAATCTGAAGAAATTAATGAAAATAAATATTAGGCTGTTTTAAAAGTTGAAAAAAAAAGAGTACTGTTTAAACTGAAAAATGTTTGAAGAATGATTTGTCCTGTAAATAAGTGAGCTAATATTTAGTTGTATAAGCATTATTTCTGAGAACTGCTCCACATCTGCCAACCTGGAACTGATATCGCTTCTCAGGACATTTGGACTGGGTTCATCACTTCCTCTGTATTTGTTGATTTTGCCTCAGAAACAGTATTTGCGACATCAACATGAGAGTTTTCTGTTAGATGAAACCCTTTATGTCCTAAATTTAAACTCTACACCTGAATGTTTTTGCTTATTTTAACTGCTTGCAGTTCTTTAAATGTCCTATGAATTAATATATTTGCCCATTTATCCATAACAACAGGAACTTTTGATGACTAGCAAGTTATTTCCGCAAATTACCATCTATTAGAAGAGCGCCCCTCAGATTAACTTCACTCCCTGCTACGGCGGGAGTGAAATTACAGTAATAACCTGAGACTGGCTGGAAAGCGTAACGTCTCTCCTTTCAGAAATCGTTAGCATTTTTTCAGATAGCGCAACATGTGGCAGAATTACGGTACTGCAATCTGGCTTGATCGCTGGCCACTCTTAGTTTAATCTGGTTGGTCTGGGACCAACCTACTGATGGTTTTGGTTGCTGTCCTGTTATAAATAGAACATTTTAAAGGTATTTTCTCTAACGCGTCATCTTCATGTTTTTTCATAGGAAACCATAGCTTTGTGCTTGGAGGAGTCAAATGATCGCTTTTTCATCAACATAAAATGTTTCAGACAGTTTAGGTCTTTGACCAGTTCTAATCTTTTTTTTTTACTTTGAAGGCCTTTGAAGGCTTCGCTTCAAATGGCTACAACAGCCAAATGTAGCTTTTGTTATCTTTTAGCACCCTGGAGCTTATTATTAGCTTAGTTTCCCCCACCTCTTTTTGGTTTTGGTTTCCATTTCAGATCATTTCACTTGACCGGCCACTTCCTGCACTTACGTTTTCCCCTAGCTAATAAAAATTGTATTCAGTTCAATCTGTTCTTCTCGGGGGGTTAAGAGGGAAGAAAAAAAACATTTCACTCAGTTTCTCAGAGAGAAATCTGCTGCAATCATCCCTGAGGAAGGACCACATATGTGCCACCTGTTTCCCACATAACAAACATCCTCACTGATTGAACTTCACTGATTCAGTTAGACGGAATCAACAACATGCCACGATATTTAATTACAATAGCAAATAGAGTCGATCTGTGTGTAATTTCATCTTGGTATAAATACAGCTGTCCTGGGACGGAACTGGAAGTTTACTAGAGAACATCAGTCACCAAACATCGCGAAGACAAAGAAACACAACAGACGGGATCAGGGAGAAAGTTGTTTGAAATCAGAGTTAAAATGTTCCAGTGTGTCTTGGGAGATTTTGGGATATTCTATTCAGTTCATAATTTGAAGAGGGAAATAGTAAAACACAACTGCTAACATACAAAGATGTGGCTAAACAAGGGGAGCGTTATTCTGAGAATTACCCAAGAGGGTCTTTGTAGCTGTGGAGCAGCTGAGATCCACATCTCAGACGGGAGAATCTGTTTTCAGGATAACTATTAGTAGTATATTTTACAATCAGGCCTTTTTGAGACAGTGACAAAAGGTTTGCCTCAAAAGCTATGCAGGGAACACAGCAAAAGCATGAAAGAAACAAGTTAGATCATATGAGACTAAAATAAATTTGTTTGGATTAAATATAAAACCCAATGTGCTTCTGAAAACTAACAATGTACATCAACCTGAATACAACATACCAATGGTAAAATGTGGAGATATTTTTTAAAGCAGGGGAAATTTAAGCTGTTCAGAGATGACGAGGGAATGGATGGAGCCAAATTCAGGAAAGTCCCACAGGAAAACCAATTAGAGGCTTCAAAAACACTGAGATTGGGGAAGACGGTCATCTCCCAGCTGGCGACCCTGGACCTCTTGCTCTTGATGAACTTCAACATTTCAGATGGTTTTCCACATTCCTAGTCTTAAATACTACAAACATCAGAAGGAGAATCATTCATCAAATCATGGATGTAAATAGTCGACAGTACATTCACTGGACTTCCTGACTATGTTGTAAATCAACTTTTTCGAGCTTTATGTCATAATATTATTCTCTCATTAAAAACATAACATACCTGGAGTGTTGCCATGATTCTTTCATGCTTGTTTGAGAAATACTTTAATCTCCCATGGCAACCATTCAGCTGTAGAAAACACCTGGGTGAACCTAGCCCCGCCTACGAGGATGAAGCTCCTCCTCCGAGTTGCAGTTTCCAAGCATCTGCATCACAAAACCCCAATCAGACTAGCCAGCAGCAATTAGCAAACACCTGAGGAACTGCACGTCACCCAAAGTCATTATACGAGGTGCAACACTGGTAGAAACATTGTTAAATGTAAATAGAGAAGCCATATCGTGATGACTTCCGGAAGGCGGAGCTTCAGACAGAAGATGAGTTTCTTAAGGAGACAGAGGCCCAATTTCAAGTCAAATTTCTTTCAAGTCATGTTTCATACATATATAGCATTTTTACAACCAAAGTTTACAACCACAGTTACGTGATTGCACTATAAAATTCCAGCATGTGGCTTGAAAACACTAAATACTGCCCCTTTAAGTCTTGAGTGCTGACCTAATACAATACTGTCAGGAAAACAAATTATTCAAATCATCCACAGTGAAGTATTTTGGCAAGAATCTAGTTGGCTGCAATCATTTTATGATGTCACTAAATTCTACACTATCCACCTTTACTATCCTAAGTTCTAACAATGTAAAAACAAGGAGAAGTAATGCATATTTCAGAAATTTGTCTCCTTCTGTTGGTGTAGTAATTCTAGCTCCCCTGCTCTGTTTTGGCAGCTGTTCCAGCTCTGTGTGAATGTTGGTGCACCTGAGGCTCTGCTATGCAGTCAGCTGGAGGTGACTATTCAGATTTTACTCAGCCACCAGATGCTAAGCAAGCTCCTTCTGAGATGAAAAGCACCCAGATGGCTCCGAGTTGGCTCTGGTTTCATTTTCACTGCTGTTGCTTTCAGTTTTAAGTCCAGGTGCTTTAGTGTATCGCCAGGTGACTTTAAAGATCAAACATAGTAACCGTAAATATTTTAAGTACGCACATGAGTCGCGTCAAAAAAAGTAGCAGTTCCAGCTCAAGTGTGAGTGAACTATTTCACATTGGCTAGTAAAACTATTCATACTCCCAAAGCATTTTACCCGGGTTTAAAAAACAGACCAGCACAAAGCCGCATATATTTATGAAAATATGGGAAAATTATAAATTCAAATCTTAAAAGTTCTGATTATTTGTCTTCAGTGAGATCTGCAATACCGCATATTTTAGCATCAATGTGGTACCAGGTAAACACAGGGCCAGTGTCGCTGATACCAATACCGAGACTTTTTAAAATTTTATTTTAATACATCAAACTCCTAATCTTTAGGTGTTTCTGTAGGTTTTCCTCTTAAATATTTTATTGAAACATTGGGAAGATCTTGGACAAAATGTATGCCTACAAAATACCTTTAAAAGATATTAACATAATGAATAGAAAATTTAAAAAAAAAACTATTGGGTACACTTTTTCTATATGAAGTAAAAAATATATATATTTGAGAACAAATTAAAACAATTTTTTTTTAGATAGAGGTGAGAAACAAAAAAAAAAGTTCAAGAGGGAATCAGAAAATGAAGTATCAATCTTATCACGCTGGTATCAATTCAATACTAATATCGACTTGGTATCAATATTCTTGATGTTTTGGAGTGATCTGCTCACTTCTGCTTCAAAACCATTCACAAGTGAAGTCCTAAATCAAATTCAGTGCAAACAACAGCATTCACTCTGCTAATCATCTGTGGTGATATTATGATTTAAACCTAGTACAAACCGCTCTTCCTGTGAAGGCTTCAGAGGTTTGTAAGAGGACAGAAGTGAAAAAACAGCAGCAAAGAGATCAAAGAACACCGCAGACAGAAATATCTATTTGGTAGATAAGATAAAAATCATCTTATCTGTCCATCATTCAAAAATAAAGAAAACCTATGCAAACATAACAAGTCATGGCAGGTGACATTAATCAAAGAAACCAAGATGCAGACAGTAACTATGTAGGAGCTGCAGAGATCAACAGCTCTGTTGAGAGACTCTATTGAGAGGACAACTTTAAGTTTAGTTCACAAATCTGGAACTTTTTGCAGTGCTGTTTACAGGTTGCCACAGCCACATCAAGGGCACAGAAAGTATATTAGAACAAAACAGAAGCAGCAGGACCTCCACAGAAATCTCTAGATGTGCAAACAAATTAGAAGTAAACCTCCGAAGTTAAGTTACTCCGGCTTGAGCAATAAGTGTCTAAAGTTCACACTGAAGAAGAGGCTTAACCACAAATCACACATCACACTTTTGAGTTCTTTCTAGAAAATGGCAATGCTGTGTATCATTTTCCCTGTTTCACAGTGTTGTGCTAATTTACATTGGTCAGTCACATAAACTCCCAGTAAAATAAAGGTCTAAAAAAAGTTCAAATGTATATTTTGGACGGTTGAGCTAGAGCAGGGGTGCTCATTACGTCGATCGCGATTGACCGGTTTTGAGTCGATCTCGGCAGCAGGTGACAAACTGATAGCCACCAGGACGCTGAGACCAGCACTTCCTCTTCTGATAGGCTTATCAAAATATTCACTAAGATCCTAAATGTTTTTAGCTTCATTAAAAAATAATAATTATTGAAAAAATCAACGAAACATGTTAAAATTAATCATCTCAGTAGTCATTGTTTCAGCAAGGTGTTGCGCAATTCAGTGCGCAGATTTTGTGTCTTTGTGTCATGAGGTAAATCTCAGGCGGCTGGTGAGAGAAAAAGTAGATCTTGGTCTCAAAAGGTTTGGGCACCCCTGAGCTAGAGAAACCACTGAAACCATTATATTAATTCCCTGTCATGATGTGTTGTTTGAATAAGACGCAAATGCAGAGAGGCAGAGTGCAGATTTTGAAGATTTTATGAAAAACTATGAACAAAAGCTCACAAAAAACACATGGAGTTGACAGGGAGCCAGGGGAGAACAACAAAACATCAGGAACAAATAAAAGCCCAAGGAGCATCACTGGGGAACAGGATCTAAAAGAAGAAACCAGCCAGGAGTAAGAGGAGAAGTGTTTTAAGTACTGGAAGAGTGAATGCTTCTACAAAGACCTGGACTGATTAGCCAATGGGTTGCAGGTGTGAGGGGAGAGAGACAGGAAGTTACACAGGGGGTGAGAGAGAGCACTGGGGACTAGAAAATAAATAAAACATTAAAAAGTAACTGGACATAGGAAACATAATTAAACTAGCGTTACAAAGAATAACTAGACACAAGAAATAAGCATTTAACTAGAATCACTAAGAAAGCACCAATCTAAAGTGAAACAGAAGCAAGGCTGAGACTACATAACAATCCAGAACCCAACAGTCAATGATTTTAATATTTTTAGGAAAGATCAAACATTTTTAGGAAAGTAATACTTGGGTATCATTTGCAATTGTCTGTCCCTTCATATTAGAGGGTGGTTTGATGTCCTGTGTGTGTGGGTTTAGGTTTCACCGGTTAATCCTTCAGCTTTCAGAACAATAGTTTAAAACTTGTTGGGAGTTTGATGTGATCAGAACAAAGTAATTTTAATACCATACTATTTATTTTTTGTTTTGTTTTTAGTTCATGTGGAAGTACTTTTCAATAGCCCTAGAATCCATTGTTCTTTTCGTACGACTGGACTAAAAGCTTCGCCTTCAGCCATAAATCGGAGCATCGCAAAGCTGTAGGCATGTCTGCAAATCTTAAACCAGAAACTCTATCTTTGGCAGCACCACAGTGTCGCCATGGTTATGGAGAGGTTGTTTTTCTTTCCTCTGTGGAGAGACCAAAACCCAAGGAGTCGCTTAAAAATTAAATCCTTCCATCTGTTCTGGA
Organism: Micropoecilia bifurca; assembly: GCA_903067075.1. Taxonomy (NCBI): domain Eukaryota; kingdom Metazoa; phylum Chordata; class Actinopteri; order Cyprinodontiformes; family Poeciliidae; genus Micropoecilia; species Micropoecilia bifurca. The sequence continues at coordinate 3,669 of CAEGAF010041487.1, read as the reverse complement.
AGTTGATGTCATGAGATGGAGTTGCTTGTATGGACGCACCTTTCAAGAATTATAGCATTCAGGACGGTTTAATGGGCGCGCACACGTGCCAGAGGGTAAAAACATCTCAGAAAAAGACAGATGGTACGAATAACAGGGTAGAATCATAATAGCTGTAAATCTCTGACCAGGTGACGGATTATCAGCTACTTAAAGTCAGTCACATGGATTCAGCAGGGATGAAACAGACAGATTCATAACTCCGGTCGATTTGTTGCCGATATGACACGGACTTCTGGAACGAAGGAGGTTGTGTATTTATCACAGCTTCTAATTTTAACAAGAATGTGCTCTTTGTGAAAATCTCCAATTAATTCATTCCTGAGTGATCATTTGAAAAACAAAAAAAAATGCTTTAATGAAGAAAGACATTTTTTGTGTTTTGCATGCGCGAGACGTTCCACCAAATCAGCCTCATCTTTAACTGACTGTTGCATCGACACAATTGCACAAACACATATGCTGAAAGAGGGAAGACTCTGATTGGCCATCTGTAAAGCAACCCCCAAGGTTGACTCAGAAGACGTGCCAGCATAGAGACGGTGCTGAAGTACAGGGGAATCCTGCCAACATTTGGCTTTTCTCAGCTTTCAGAAGCTCACACAAGTTTTTACTTTAAATTCTATCACCTTTGCTCCAATTTCAGACCAGTTTCTGTCTCTTAGCTTGCTGGCCTCTATAAAAACTTAAATAGTAAACTGGGTAGTGGAAGCAAATGTACAAAAAAATAACTTTCTCTGAGTGATGTTGAGTGATATCTTTCCTCCTTTACTCTGGATTATTGTACTTTTTTTATCCAGTCGGCTGAATTCATTGCTTCTTGTTTCCTGAGTTCTGACTGATTTAATAAGAAATCATGATATTTCTTTTTTATTTCATTAGCACCTATGAAATACAGAAATACTTGTAAATTAAATGCAGCTCATCATCAATAAAGCCCTAAATGGCCAGGCAGTAACCAAAAAGGTTATAATCTTTCCATGTCACCAATCTCATTCTCTACGTTTCCAGAACACTGAAAGAGAGTAGTTTACAATATTTACAACATCCAGTTATTATCTTCTTTAAATGTATAAATACTAAATTTTTCGCTTGGAATTTGTGAGACATGTTGTATGTAGTTTATGGAATAAAAAACAAAGTTCATTTTATTCAAACGTATACCTATAAAAAGTATAATCAGAAAAACTGGTCATTTTTCCAAAGCTGTGTGGGAAGTTGACTTGTATTTCACATTTCAGCAACGAGGCAATCCACGGTGCCTCGTATGATGAGAACATAAATCAAAAAACACTGTTGAAATTATGAACAAAATCATTATCATAAACCACTGGAACGAAGACGAGAGTTCATATGTTCCAGTTATTATTAAGAAATGGGATTTTAGTTTAGTGGTTTAAAGGAAATCAGTTGTCTGATAAAGAGAAAAGGTTTTGATGAATAGCAAGTTTTTGAAATATATTTTGTCCACTTAAAGTACCTGCATTTTACCACCATCTCATGCTGCTTGTAAAACCTGTGGAGCTAAATGGAACTTAATCATTTTTTGTGATTAAAAAAATTAATTATCCAAGCGGGTTTACCCAATCAGATCACCTAAATGTCGTGCTGTTAGACTTCTCGCACGCACCAAGCATCTTTGAGTCTGCCAAAGCTTCGGTCAAAGGCCAGCGCCGACTAATTAGATTACGGCTCACTCAGGCTTTCATAATACCAGACAGACAGCTGACAAAGGCAACCAGACAAAGAGTTTTGGAGCCTTGCGGAGCAGTACAGGATGTTTAATTAGCGTCTGCTTTCCCAGGAGCAGAATTATGAATGAGCCTAGGAAACGTCAAATTGTGAATGACGGACAAGCAAAAATTTACCAACACTCTCAGAGGAATGGTTCTAAAACGTTTTTTATCACAAGTACATGTCAAACTTAGACTTATCGCCACGTAGAGTCCAGTCTGTTTTTCTGGTCGTGTTTGCCAATGACTAAAAAGGAGGAAATTCTTACCTTGCCAGGAGAAACGTCATTCTCCTTTGTTTATGAACTGACACATTTCCTACCCAGTTATACGTAAACCGGCTGTGCGCTTCACTGGCAGCGTCAGGTGTTTCTCCATATCGATGTTTGAAATGCTCCGCAGACTAAACACTCATACTTCTGACTTCACTTGGTGTTTGACGTCTGCTACGAATCTAGTCAAGTGTTTTCTACCCATTGGGGCCGTCCTACATGTTTTAGATGTTTCCCTGCTTCAACACGCTTGATTTAGACAACTGCAGTTCAGTGAAAGCCTGTTGATCAGCCATCAATTGAAATCAGGTGTGCTGAAACAGGGAAACAAATAAAACCTGCTTGACCACAGTTGAAAAACATTGGCATGGTACATCCATCTTGAAAACAGAAGGTTGTATGTTTGATACCGGCTTCCCTGGTCGCGTGATGATGTGCTCCCGAGCAAGGCACTAAATTGTGAGTGTGAGCTTTGAATGAACAGCATAATGGGGAAGGAGGAGGGTTTTCAAATTTTTCACCAAGTGTTGTCATGGCTACTCTATTAATACATGATAAACAGATTTCCAATCATCTTTATCTGTATCTCCTACAACTGTGAATTATTATTTCATGTAGCAAATACTTATGGCTATGTTAATAAGCTTGTATGACAACAGCTCTAACATGAACTATTAATGCCTATTTATTTGTTCTGACAGTGTTCTTTTTTTTTTAATCAATACAAATTTTAATTACAACAAAAAAAAAAGTTGAAAATATTTTCCAAGCAGATTTTCCCCTTGATTCATTGTTATGTCTGTTTGGAGCCACACCAAAGGAGAGAGAACAAAATAAATCTTTCTGCTTGTCTTAGTTCTTGCCAAAAAGATAACGGTGAACTAGAAACCTATGAAAACACATCAGCAGACATGCTCCACTTCTTTCTGTTGGATCGAAATCAAAAGAGCTCCACAAAAATGTTACAAAACACAACTAAGCTAATGACAGGGTCTAGGTTCATAAAATTATTAAGTACAAAACATGTTGGTGGTAATATTTTTTTTAAGTATTGATACCAGCAGTGTTTCCCCCAGAAAAAGCCCAGTGGTCGGGGCGTAGAGTCGGTCCACCAGCGGTCTACCATGTTTTTGTATTAAAAAATGTTATGTTGACAGGAAATGCAAATGTATTACTGTGTAATTATATGTTACGGAAAAATATATCAAGTGAAATGCTCTTTAAACACACAACTAGTCTAAAAACAACAAATTTGAACTTCTGTTTAATCCAAATTAAGTCAGCGGCTCCATCAGGGCTTCAGGGGCCCCATAAACACAAATATTTTAAAACAGACCACAGATACATAAATGTAACACTTGTTTATTGAGATAATCAATGCTGTTAACTTTTATTCAATTGTTTAGGCATTCATAAATTAAAAGATTTTAAATTGTTTAACATTTAGATCTAAGATTTTAATGAGTTGGCAAGTTTACTTTGTAAAACGTAAAAGAACAATATTCATAGTTAGATTGTTTTTTTACCATAGCAACAATCTGATGCTCTGAGTTTAATCTTTGAATTTACAAATACCTTTTTAGGCTGGCCAATTAAACTACTCTCTTCTCCCATATTTCACTAAA
>CAEGAF010041452.1:0-37650 GCA_903067075.1 Micropoecilia bifurca | reverse complement strand
TTATACTTTTTTAAAATGTTGAAAAACATTAATTTCTAAGTTTTTCTCATAATGTTTAAGTTATGTTAAAAACATTAAATACATTTAAACACTGCAAAATTATTCAATGTTTTGCTGAAGCATGACAATATGAAACTTGAACAAGAGGAAATATGGAAATGTTTGGCTGTTGATATGTTAAATTGTTGTTATTGAGTCAATACACATAGATAAAATGGAAGATGTGGAAATAAAAATGGAAAAATTGTTACATGGGGAAAAAATAAAAAGGAATTTTGAAAATAAAATGGATTTCATGATGAGACATGGTGGTGGCAGAATCACTGCAATTTCAACGCATTTTAATAATAAAAATAAATGTCCTTCTACTTAGAATATGAGATTAAATGTACATAAAATACACTAAAGTTTGTAGTTTTAATGTGTGATGCTGCTTTCATGTGTTTGTACAGTGTGGCTGGATGAAGCTAGAAAACAAGGACAGCTTTTTCCACATTATCAGTATTCAGCACTTGGCTTCATTTTGAACCTATCAATAAAATCAGCATATTTGTACCAAGATTTGTTTTTGATTTGAGCCATAAGATTTGATTTAGTGGCTTTCATTCCTTCTTTATGGACTGATCATAAAGATGAGCACATTTATCTTTCATAAAGCCACAGACCATAAAACGCCATCTTGTCAACACAAACCTTGTCCAAAGTGGAGTGATGTAGCTACAAAGTAATGCTCCGGGTTTAGTACTGAGGACATTGATAAGAAATGTTGCAGCAGTATTTTACTCGTATTTTTCTGCAGCTTTTTGGTGTCTCATGCAAAAGAACCTAAATATTCTCAGGACTGATGTAGCACTGATTAATTAATATTAGGACTTTTACTTTCTGTGTTATTTATGAAGCCTTTGAGAATAAAACTTCACTCTGAGGATGGGTTCATCTGTGAAAAGGTGGCAGATTCATCTTAAAGTAAACTTCCAGTTGGGTTTTCTTCTAGTCTTCAGGTTTTAAACTGTGATGCGTTCAACTCTGCAAGTTGAAAGGTCAACAGATCCGATGCATTGCATTGGTGTATTAACAGACTTGAAGTTGCAGCTGTCTGAATGTGTCTTGGCAGGATCCTCAGCAGACTATGGGGTGACTTCAGGCCCCAGTTAGCTTCTGTTCAGCAGATGACTGTTTCCTGCTGCCAACTTGGCCGCTGCGCTTTGCTCTGAGGGGAAATTTCATCCTCAGCCACTTTTAATTTTAACAAAGTCGCATTAAGGGGGAAAAAATCTAAATTTAATGAACACAAAGGTCTTGATGCCTAATAATATATAAAAAGTATATACATGATGAACGAGCCTACGACCTAATGCCCAGTTTCTGTTAAAACGTGATATAGTTTATACAGCAGGTCCCACAGGATGATGCAACTTTCACACTGCAGGTGGTAAGTGGATAACTGTGGGTTTAACAATAATCCTTTAAGACATGATGCAACATGCGAGTGAACTCATGTCCACGTTAATGGCTGTTTTCTGAAGTTTCAGTGGATTTACACAGAGAAAGTCATTCATACTGAGCTCCCAGCACTTACTGTCATTTCAAAATATAAACTAAAACTGGCTTCAAATTTATGAAAGACATTTCTACAGTGAACAGTAAGAAAAAAAAGTAAAGGAACGGGGTAGAAAGAGCAGAAGGAAAGACAAAAGGAAGGAATGAGGCAAAGAAAGAAAGATGGAAGTAGGACACAAAAATGAAAGGATGGGATGAAATTAATGAAGGAAGTTATTAAGGAAAAAATGACAAAAGCAAATAAAGAAGAAAAGAAAGAATGAAGGGCATATGAAAGGAATAAATGGAGCACAAAAGGGAAGTAGAACATAAAAGTGAAAGGAAAGAAGAATGAAACTGAAAGGAAGTAATCAAGGAATGAAGATGATTAGAATGAGGAAGGAAACAAATGATGGACAAAAAGGGACACAAGTGAGGAAAGAAGGAAGAACACAAGGAAGGAAGAAAGCAAGGGAAAAAAGCAGAAATATAAGGAAGAAGGAATGAAGGAAAAAGAAATAGTGGGCAGATAGGATACAGTGAGTGTATGGAAGGAAAGAGAAAAGGAAAGAAGTAATTGAGTAAGTAAGCAGGAAAATAAGGAAGGAAAGAAGGAAGCAAGAAAGAAGGAAAGTGGACATAATGACAAGAAAATATACAAGAAAGGACTGACAATGGGAATAAAGTGAGGGGAAAAAACATCTACAACATTTTCTTTTTCCATACATATTCATCTTATAAAATAGATCAGATTTCACACTTTTCATAAGAACAAAGGAAGTCTGCTCTGAGCAGGAGTTTAAAAAGCAGAGAAATGAACTCACCACAATCATTTCTGAGGGTTCAAGGACGATGCATTCACATCCACGCCGCAGGCTGCCTGCTGATCGCTTCCCAAAACTAAACAAGAAAAAAAAAACCATCAAAAACGCACCATAAAGCAACAGAGTCTGGTTTGACTTGCACTATATTCACATATGAACACGTTTCTCTGTTAGTCTTTGTCAGCTAGGATCAGAGGAGAATCCCATAAATGTTTGCATATTTCTACCGAAACAGTGAAAAGCTTTGACTGTAGACGGCCTCCTTTCAGATTCAGGAGGGAAACACCCGGCTCTGGAAAACTCCACTCATGACGTCAGTTTGTACAGCAAGCCCTCTTTCTAATGATCAGATTAAAAGCAGCAAAGATCCAAAATAAATAATAATAAAAAAAAGATTCTCAGTCATGGAAATTTTAAGCATACAGATCCCAGTTGTGGGTGTTGGGAAGAATGCTGCCTTTGTCCAGAACACGATTCTCATCTAGAGGAACAAGAGCGTCTTTGTTTGTTATTTTAAATATCTTTTGCTTCACAATGTGACCCAAATCTCGATTGTTTGCTCATTGTTTGTTTAGATAAACTCCTGAGATTCATTGGAGTTAGTGTAACAAACCATTTCTGTTTGCAACACTCAGATACAGGAGCATTTTAAAATATAGTCCTCTTAATCAAAAGCATCTATTTTATTTTAAAAGCACTAACATTCAAGTAATGTTGATTATTAACAGTTTTTACACTTGAAAGATACCATCATACTTGATAGCTGTTAAGGGTGGATAAGTCTCCCTTCAGAGGCAAAAAGGTGATTAACTGATAAAAGTTTTTAACGTTTAGAAATGTTCTTTTGACATATGAATTATTTTCAGAGCGAACCAAACCCATTGTGTCCTGGATGAAAACCCCAGGTTGAAACCTCGACCAGAGCTTTGTCACTGCAAAAAGAAAAACCTTGCCAAATGTATTTGGTTTAGTTGCTACTGTAAATATCGTGGTAACTTTGAAATAAGACAAAACTCACATAGAAGTAATATTTCAGCAAGATAGAGGAACTTGTTTTTAAGTGAATAATTCCTTAATATTGATGAGGAAGTACTGGTTCTACTGCCATATTGTTACTTATGGGAAGTTACTTAAATTACTTAAAACAAGCTTCTTTATTGTGCTGAAAATTTACTTGTTGCTTAGTTTTGTCTTATTGCAAATGTACTAAAGTCTTTGCACTAGAAACTAGACAAACATACTTGGTGTGGCTTTGTGCTTTTGGAGCGTTGGTGAGAGTTTTCCTCCAACTCCAAAGTTGAGGAAACGATGATGTTTGTGTCAGTGATTAATTTAAAGTTTGCTAAAGCTGCACTGTGTACTTTTAAATAAGGTTAAATAAGGTCTGGAGTGACTCTACTAAAGTTAGCAAGTGTGGTCGCTGTGACAGATTTTTATTTTCCAAACTGGAACCACTGGCCTCTCCCACACAGACTCTTGATTCTGGATCAACACAGTTCATTTAAAGTCCATTTATAGTTACGTGTTACCACAATGTCTGAAGTGACTTTACTTGGCTTTTAAACCATAATAACCATGAAATATTGTAGGATAAATGCTGTATTGGTATGATTTCAGGGTATCTGATCCAACCCTGGACTCTTCTGTGGAGAGGAAGATGTTTCAGCTTCAGTAGACATTATTTCCATAAACAACCGGATTTCGACTTCACAGTGGAAACCCACACAACTGACAACCAGGGTGAAGCAAAAGCTTTAAGGAAACTAAAGTCCAAGAGGAAAAAAAGCCCTATGTTAATTATCTATTTATATATGATGGGTGACGACGACAGACCACCGCTTGTTCAATATTTAAAGACTTTTCTTTGAGCTAAATTCAAATTATGTGCATAAAATCTGCCTAATCAAGGATTTCCCCAAAGTGAATATCAAATATCAGCTTTGGAGGCTAAAATAGCTGTAAAGCTACTTGGAACGCTATTTATTTTGCAAAGCAACCAATCAAGGAGCGACATTCATTTTCCTTGGTGCTGATTGGCTTGTACTCCCAAGCATAGAGAGTGTAGATATTAAGTGAGTGATCACATAGACAATTGGCAATCCTTTCACATTAAAAGCACTTCAACATTTTAAATACTCATGTATCAGTTCTTCAAATCATCTTTTTTTTAACCTTATTTTTGTTGTCTAATGTCATCAACTAAGCTATAAAGATGCTTAAACCCACTGGCAAATTTTGGTATCTCAGGTAGGTAAAGGCGCCCAGAAGTTAAGTGAGTGGCCAATGAGAGCAGACCTCAGGCCCAGCAGGACATAAACACTTTGGGCTTGTGGCTGCATGTTATAGCTGGGGTTTGTTCACGCTGGGAAATAATTACCAGCTGGCTGCAATGGCACAGGGCAGCCGCATGCATTTCTCCAAGCAGATCTCGCTGGCTTTGCTTTTCTTGTTCTAGAAAACTCTTAGAAACTTTATCAACTTGTCAGTCTGTCTGTTATTTAGTGACAAAGTGCATTTTTCCAAGCTCCCTTTGATAACTCAACAATTTAAAAAGCAATAAGTTAAGCCAAGACGCTTGTGTTAAATCAAAGAAAACATGAGTGGCAGCCTGAGGGCGATGGCAGGGAGTGGGTTAATGCTGATTGTTGCTGTTTGCTTTGCCTGAGCTTCAGTCTAACGGCATTGTAACTCTGCTTGTATTCCCTGACAAACACAAGCCTGAATTCCACCACGGGACAAAACACACCGACGCGAAGAGCTTACTCAGTATTTTTATTGCGGTTCTCGACAAGAAGACAAATGCTGTAATTCTTTTGCAACTGGTTTCCAGCTCTGCTGATTCGTCAGGGAGGCAGTGGCTTTACAGGAAGCTCGGTCTGCTTCTGATGCTACCAGCAGCTCTAAGCTGTGTTTCCACCCATATACATATCACAAACGCATCAGGCCGCCCAGTGCAAACAGCAGAGTGACATGTTCAATCATGCTCCTCCATTCCTGACATTAGTAATCCAGTGCTCAATTTTACATAAAAAATAAACGCACCGCTGGCAATGTGAGATATTAAAGCAGGGATTATGGAAGTGCAGCGTGGGGGAGGAACACAAACCTATCTTGTTCGGAGATTAAAGCTTGTAGTGCTCCAGGACTAGCAGTGAAAGTAAAAAAAATTAAAAAAAATCTTGCAAGAGCAGAAATTATGTGAAGAATTGACTGGGATGGTGGCACTTCTAAAATTAATGCAAATACTTGATTTTTATTAGCAGAATTGATGGTGCTGAAGTGCTCTGAGCAGTTCCTACAAATTACCAAGCAATGAGAAATTTAGTCTGAAGTGAGCTCTGTTTCAGCTTTCCTGAGAACCGCATAGGAGGGGGAACTTCCAAAACCAGAAAGACAAATTTAACAACCAGAGAAATATGTCAGAATGAATCATTACTCTCCTATTTTTAACACAGCAACGCTGCAACACAGATTGTATATTTTTTTCTTTTGCTATTGTTTAAACCAACGATAAGAACCTGACTAAACCCGCTACTATTCATTTAGACCTTCACTTGCTTGGACTAGGACATGGTCTCCATGTACATTGCAAAACTACTGAGAAGATTCTTCACATTGTCGAATTAGAAAAATAAAATGTTGCAATAAAATAGCATATATTATCTTTATTTACAGGTTGTTGTTACAGATGGGGCTGAAACGATTAATCACATTAATAGTAATGAACCAGCTATTGAAATAATAGTCAACTGATTAAGTAATTAATAAAGAATTTATTGGAGCATACGGACAAAAAAGGCAGATTGCTGAAAACATCATATTCAGAACAGTGATTGAGCCAAAAGTGTACAAAATATACACACTAAAAAAAACTGCTTTAAATATGTTCTACCTAGAACTCCTCAAGGGGTATTGCTTTATCGTCACCCACTGTAAATTGTAAAAAAATAAATAAACAAATTTAAAAGTAAAAATCTTTTATTATCCTACTATTAACTGGTTAATCCAAAACATAAACAATCAGCTTTACACTGTATTGACAAGTCAATGAGAAAGGGCTGAGATTTTGTATGTTGACGTCAGAAGCATTTTTCTAGCTGCAGATCATCCTTTGCTTCAGATAATCAAGGAACTACTGAGGAAATACTGTTATGGTATTCTAGACAAGAACATTTTTATTTTCTTTTTCATAAATGAGCTGAATTATTTGTTTACATTTTCTGTGCATTATGGATTTCTCTTAATCAGTTAAAAAATTTGCAAAATTTGTGCCAAATGTTTTATCTTTATCGAATATCCTCGTCCAAAAAAGATATACGATAACTTTATCCTATAAAAATATCCGATAAATGATTATTTGAATAATCATGTAGTTGGATCCCTAGTTTCAGATCCCTGTCTCGTTTAGTTGCATGCTAATTTGTTAATGAATGCATCAAAATTAGAAAGTTGGGCATCATCAGAAGTGGTAAAGCTCATAGGTAAACTGTGCAATTCTACAAAATCAGAGTCATTTCACCTCCAGCTTTTATATCCAATAAAGTGTGAAGTGTTTTATTCCAAAGGTTAAAGCTGTAATTCTATAGACAAGCCAACCAGTTTACCTTTATCAACCAGAGTAAAATGACTTAAAGCCTGGAAAACGATCAGCTGCTACTTTTCAGTCATCTCTGACAGACTCTCCTCTGCCTTGGTGGCCCTTTAGCATTCCAACCAACCTGCACATCTGAAATATCATTCCACAGGGATCACTAACCCTGGATCCTGGATCTGATCTGGGTGGATAAGATCTCTTCACTTTGCTTAGGTATTAAAGGAGTGACTGGCCATGATTCATAATTTGATGAAAACCACATTTGGGTTTGAAGCACTCTGGAGCATCTGTATCAGCTGCAGCTGACTGCTTGCCCACCTGGCATAGATGAACAGAATGCTTTGGAGGATCATCATGGCTGGATCACACACAGCCTAAACCTTTACCCTCAGACCCAAAATAGAAGTCATCGCTGAGGCCAAGAATGTCTGAATGACTCGTGACTTTAACTTCCCAAAATGCAAGTTTCCTGACACTGACAAGAAAGGGAAGAAGTTTGTTTGAAACAACTAAAAGAACGATTCATTTGGAACATATCAAACACATTTATCCCTGCAGCATGAGCAGTATGTCTTGATTTGGTTATAAAGTTGCCAAAAGTCGCATGCCACCCTACAAACCTGAGAAATGCACACCCATTCCTGGCTGACATATCCTAAATAACTTCAAAGGCGTGCTTCACATTCCAGACGTGACTCCTTTACAGCTACCAGCTCCCGGCGTGGAGACGAGCCCCACTTTAAGCTCACAACCCTGAACTCCACAGAGTCGACGGAAGACGTAGTGAGAGCTATAATCATGTCTTTAGGTTGAATCAGACTGAAAAAGCTGCAGCTGCTGCCGGAGTGTGAGGACTCACCCTGTCACTCTAAAGTGCTCGCAGTGTGACACGACCACCTGGGAAGACAACAGGATCCCACCTTAAAATATCTCCTCCTGATAGTCCGGAAAGAGTCCCAAAAATCCGTCCCAAGCTCTGGGACTAATGTGTGACTGCAGCATATCGTCCTGCACACACCCGCTGCTGCCGTCGGAGATCTGTGTTTTGTGAAATGGGAGTGTGTGGCTCTGAAAGTGAGTGTGTGTGTGTGGATCAGGTCCTGTCTAAAAGCTCTGCCCCCTTTCTCGTCTGCCCTTCCTCTCTCCCAGCGTAATGTGGAGCGTAGACGACAGACAGCATTCCAGCGTACGACTCACTTCCTGCTACAGTCACAACGCATGAGAGAGAGGAAGGGAGGACAGGTTGTTCTCAGGGTGTATTTATGTTGTAGTTAGGTGTAGACCGCTGTCCGCCCTTTACAGAAAAAATACCTCACTTTATTAAGTCTTTTAGTTTTAACTCAATGAAAATCTATTTTAAGAAAGTTTTTTTAGTAATTATTTTAATTGGACAGTTTATACTAAAATCAATCCTTTTATTGGAATCCAGACACATAAGAGCAAATTCCCTTAAAGTTTCAGGAATCTTCTCTAACATGTTTTACACATTTAAATTTCAACATGACTCAGTAAAGATATCACATAAACTTAAAGCATTCTGTTAATGGTAGTCTGTTTTTGAAAAATGACTATAATTTACTGTGAACAACAATAAAAACCTAATAGATCATAGTCTTTAGAAATCAGTGACTTCACTCAGGTGATCTCCATTCCATTCAATGTGAGACCAATTGCACAAATTGGCTGGACCTCTGCTAAATTAGGTCAGCCACTTTAAAGGGGATGAATATTTATGCAATCACTCATCTTATATTAAGTGTTTTTATTAGCTCAATAATACTATTATTAAGTTAATAATACTATTATCAATTTCCACTTTGACATCAAAGTCTTTTTCATTGGGTTCTTGTCAAAAAGCAGAATTTTACTGATCATGACTGATTAGTAAAAACAATAAGTGGGTTTAGCACCAAATCAAAGAAGGTGAACAACTTTATAGGAACTGTTTCATAGACAGCGATAGGAGATGAAATGTAATATTTCAGACATGAAATCAACTATCTTGATTAACAAACTTTAAAACTCCTAGTCAGGATGGACGACATGTCGACATCAATATACCAGTATTGGTTTGATAGGAAAAACTGAGCTGATATTAACAACCAATCTTTATTTTCATTTTGTTGCAGACTGGGCTCCAGTAAAGCGGGTTGGTCAGCCATGTGATATTTGTTTGGTCATGTAACAGTCACAGTTATGTAATGCAGGTTGGTGGTGGTTTTAACTAAAGTAGAGAAGTAAAGTTAATCCTGTTGGTGTCAAAATTTATATCATACAGTTAAATATTAGAATCCAACATAATATCAATATCGGCCATATTTTCATATCGGTACTTTTAGTCTACAAAGAACTTACCAAGAGCATGTGCTTCAATGAACTCTGATAAAAACACAAATATGGCCAAGGTTATTGACTATTTGCAATAGTGAATATGCGATGGGAATAAATGTAATGTCTTTACCGATTCCAACATTTTAAACATGTTTTCTTTGATTGTATGGAGTACAGAATATTCGGCTGTTTCTTCTCCCTCAACTGCCGCTGTGCACTTCCAGCTAGCTGGATGAAAGATGACATGTTTCCTTTACTTGGAATAAAAAATAAAAATGAAAAGATCAGCAGTTTGAAAATAGCTTTGGACCCAAAAAAACAAGTAGTCATGCAACAGAAACCTAAGGTGGAATGGCTTTTCGCAGTCTCAGCTGTACTGGCCTGTTTCGTGACACACAAGACACAAATGAACTCATCAGCCTGATTTTCCTCCACTAACCAGGTGCTGATTCATTTAGAAGTTTTAGTTAAAGAAATGCACTTCAATATAAGAAATGTTTGCGTTAGATGGCTGAAGGTTCTAGAAGCGTTCTACTCATAATGAACCGACTCAGCAGGGAGGGAAGTTAAACCGTTAGCAGGGTAATAATGTTCACAATACAGGGGAAGATATCACGTTCATTTAAAGAGAAGTTGTTCCGACATTCAGAATGATTCCTCTTGTGTTACTCAGTCCATCATGAAAAACTAATCTCCACAATTAGCTTTTCTAAATTTAGCAGTAAATAAAATCTGTAAGGTTTACAAAGTAAACTGGATTGCCTGCAGCAACAAGTCTGAGTCACATGAGGATGGGAGAAAAATCTGTAAAATTAGAGCAGAGGAACACCGAGAAGGAATTCAGAGGCAATCGTTACCCAAAATCAGTTACTCCACATCTATAATTAAACTAAATATGGCTTTGATTGGTTGCTGGTATAAAATTTGACACACTATACTTACAACTAAGTGTTATATCATCCTAAGTTAAATAATTTCGAAGAACTTGTAGTGTTAATTTGATGATTTGTCAGAAAAGTTGCAAAACCTGAGAACACCAATCTGTATTCACCAAATTGTCCACTTACACTGCTGGCTTTTGTAAATAAACTATATTGTCAGAGTATTTTCTCAACTTCTTTTCAAAACACAAACTTTAGTGAGATCCCATTTCTAATCCATGGGGTTAAACATGTCATCCAAGCTTCAATCCATGTGGGACAGATGCACAAGTTTAGAGGGTTTTGACCATTATTGTAGAATTGGCAAAAAGGCCTGATTTGCAGTCTCCCCTCAAATTCATGCAATCAGCGTTGTGTGGGCTTGAAATGGGGAGTTGGGTCAGTTCAGAACCAAACTTGCTCACTTTAGATCTTTCTTTGTACAAGGTTAGGTTTTAATAGGAATCCCAAAATGTTCCTATAAATTTGGGGGCATCAATAATCAGCAATATCTGAGTTAGCTGAACCTTTACAAAGTCAACAATAGTCTTTCAAATGGTCAGTTGCAATAATCTGCACAATCAAGTTATATTGTATAGCTTTAGATAAGACATTCATGCATTTATGCTTCTCTTAATCATGAGCAAATATTGGCATGTTCATGTATAAAATCTTTATCCAAGCAGAAAAATGTTTTTGTCACAAAATAAACACATTTGTGTACAAATGTATAATAAATTAAGACTGAAGACTCCAGGTTTGAGATTTTCATTTAATCACCACAAGTCAATCCAGAACTAAAGGTCAAATATCCCGGTTCCATGTAAAATAAGATTTGAGTCAGCGAGTGAAGAGTTGGTTAAGAAATTACGAGATTTTCTGCAAAAAATATTTTAATCTAATTTGAAGAAAATCAACACATGCCTACAAAACGCAAACTAACCACTGCTATGGAAAATGGTTTCGGTGTCATTTCACTGTTACGGCTGTCAAGATAGAAAAGTCAAGATGGCTTATTGACTCTTTAGTAATCTGTCATTACAGCAGCTCCATATTGATTTATTAAGCTTCAATATAAAGACATGATGCTTCTTGATCAAGCTTAGCAGACCATACTCCTGCACTCGCTTTAAATCCATCACCCACTCCTAAAGACTAATTCATAAGAGTTGTATTTTATTTCACACATGGGTGAAATCACACACAAAGAGCTCCAACTTCTTCACTTAATGGCCGAGTCATTCATCTTCCCCCAGATCAGATCTCACTACAGCTACCAGGGAGGAGAGCAGAGGCACTGAGAGAAGGATGGAGCCGTATCAGGTTTTCAACCTTGCTGTCAGTCTAGATATGGAGAGCCATTTCTGGGCAAGGTCTGCCTGAAACCCAATTCCAGCGCATCTTTAAAAGCTTCAGGAAGTCCCGCCGGACTACGCTCAGTTCCTCATGTCACAACCAATTTCCCCTCAGAGCCATTCTGCCCTCAACAGTCTTTATAGACTAGATGAAGGAGGATGTGTTTTCTTCCTGGTGTAAATTCAAAAAAGCATCTAATGAGGAGAAGCCATTCTAAATAAGAGGAAACCTGACAAAATTGAGTAGGTAATGGTTTAGGTAACGGTTTACAAGGCAGTCAAATGTTACTGAGATCATAGACTCCTGATGATACTCTTAGACACAACATGGGGTGGCCTCCACATATTCACTGATTAGGACTTTTCTTGCAGTTCCCCAGTATAAAAACCAAACTGTTCCTGTTATTAAATGGTTTCCCTTTCAAGCTGAGAGGGTGCTCTGTCATTTAGAGCGGAGTTTGTTTTTTTTAACTCGGATCATAAGGTGACCAACAGCTAACTAGTAGAATATGAAACTAAACCAAAACTTGAAAAGATTTCCTGTCAAAGTATCAGCATTTCTCATGAAGGGATGGGTCAGCCATGTCTTCAGAATTTGTAGCACATTACTAGTTATAAAAACAGGTTCCATTATTAAAGCCAGAAAACAAGACTACAAGTCAAAACACCATTGTTTTTGGAGGCAGAAATTCTACACATTTTGATAGTAGTAACAAAGAAATTGTCACCATTTTCATGGCCAAATGAACAATGTCCTGATTCACATATTTATAACGAATATATAGCTTTAGGGGTCACCAGGCTGGTTCCCATATTGCTTCAGGAGAGGAATATTAAAACCAACAAAAACATGATAACACAGATGTGCAGCAGCTAAATGGTAACACAGCATCACCTATGTTTTCCTTGAGAATCCAGCCCAGGAAAAGTGCGTGGATTTGTGAAAATCATGAGTGCTAATTCAACTTTACGCACTAAAACTGGAGCCCTCTGTAAGAAACAAGTTTTGTATGTTTTGAAAATAGTATTTTATAGAATCTTGGCATCTTGGAGTGTTGTCTAATGCTGTTTGCAGATCATGTTATTAAAACAATCAACAGCTTATCTTTCCAAACTTTCCTCCAACATGATTTTCTGAATCTGAATATTATGTTTTCCCATAATATTCAGACTGCAACACCTGATCAGCAACTGCCATCAGCCACATCGGCCTCTGATTAGTCAATGTGTATAATAATGTGGATTTTTACAACCAAATGACATGTTGACTTTTGCAATAACATGCCCATCTCCCTACTCAAATAATAAAACTCCAAAGTTTACAATTCCAACCAAATGTAGAAACTTGAGAGCTGTGATCACATCAATTAGCACATAAGCTCATTATTCAGCAGAGGCTCAGCTATTTCACAACCAACACTTAGTAAAAGCTTTAGGGACTGAAGTCAGATGTTTGGCTTTAACCAACCTGCAAATTATTATCTGGCATCCAGATCACAATTTCACCTTTGTAAAACTGAGGTTTGTTCAGCATTTCTGATTAAATTCAACCATTTTAAATTCCTCCCATGTTCATAAGAACCCAAAGAATGACCCGTTAAGACCCCCACTGCAGAGCCAGGAGGATTCAGCTCCAATGGCTAAAGCGTCAGCCACAAGCTCAGTGGCTGTAGGTGTGTTATGCAAGCCGGAGGGATAAAAAGATCATTGTTTCCAAACCGCCCACAGATAAGAGTTCCACATTTTACAGCTCTGGTTGTGAAATCTCAGCTCTTTAACATTTGGGGTTTGGGTCCAGTGGTGCTGATCAGTGCAGAGCTCAGGGAGACATTTCAAATCCTTTGGATTTAACTCTGTAAATTCCTCATAATTCTTTGTGCTGGAATAATTATTGAGCTTAAACAACAAATTTTGTAAAGTAAAAAAAGAAAATGAGTTATGGCTGAATTCTGCAGAAGATATGAATAAGTTATGATGAACAAGATATAGTGGTCTAGCACATCCAGATTTTAAGTTTTATCTCTCGACTGCGGAAGTATGAACACTAAACAGCAGGAAAAACCCTGTTATGATGTTTCAGGAAGATCCAACTTTCCAATAGCACTGAGGCTGGTTGGTGATCTTACCTGCTTCTTGGAAGAAACATGGACTCCTTGATGAAAACCGAGCCTGACAACAGGATGTACCAGCAGCTTCCCAGATCATCTGGGCTGAAAATCACAAGCAAAGACTCAAATTAATACAAAGAATGAGAAACAACATTCCAAGAGTTTTATACACAAATATAGTGAAACAGTAATAAAAAGGCATGTAAAAGCTTTTATTGTTAGTCTGATAATTAGCAACACATCACTACAGTTACTCTGCAGGACATTTAGTCCCTGTTGTCACTCAAAACAAAGAAATCATTACTGATATAAATTTGTTATAAAAGTAGTACTGATAGCACTTTAAAAATTAGGTAACTTTATGTTATGAAAAATAAAGTTTAAACAGTAAATGTCAAGTTGTCATAACAAAGACATTTTGAATAATGTCAACTTTGTATTAAAAGTGTCATAATTTACCGAATGACACTTTATGACAGGAGTCATAAATATTCATGAAGGCTTATTCATGTTCATGACAGGAGTTATGTCATGTTTATAAAAGTGTCATGACAGTGTTATTCACCCCCCTTCAAATAAAGTGTTACAACCGTTGCAATCTAATTAATAACCCCTTTGCTTAAGACTGAAAATACACAGTGGAGTGCATAATAATGAAGTGGAAGAAAAAGTAAAGATGGTGTTCAAAAACTAAAATCTGAAAAGTGTGGCATGCATTTGATAACTTTGGCCATCAAAGTAAAATGGATTGAATACAAATACATCCAGCAATATTGAGATTTGTTTAATATTTAAAATTTACTCCCAGTATAACTCATTGATGTTTGTGGTTGTTACGTAAAATAACCTCCAAACATAAGCATCAATTTAAGAGGCACTTTCATGAACTCATCTTTATATTTTACATCAGCATTCTCATGTACACATTTATTAGTTTTATCATTAATAGTAGCATAAATAACATAATAAAGCTAGAAAAGAGAAAACATGAATTTTAAGTAACTGCAGTCCCTTTTTTGACAGTGTACAAGATATTTTCTCCTGGATCAAACATTCATAGATTTTGCTTTAAAATTCCAGTATGTAGTGCTTTGTGGGAGAACAATGACTAAAAAGGAAGCAGAAAACAAAGAGAAGGCTTCCTTGGAAACGCACAGACGGAGTAGCACCATGAATGAACAAGACACCCACAGCATGACCCTGCTGAGGGATGCAAACAGAGAATATGGGCGCCACAGACATAAACTCACACTGACCCTCAGATGATGCATCAGGCAGTCTAATCCTTACAAGAGGACAAACAAACAAATCAGGAGAATAAATCAGACCCGCATGCAAAAAGCATGCCTTCTGTTTAATATTTTTGAATATTTGTTTTAAGATACCAAGTTATGGAGCCTCAAACTGTACTAGTTTTTTTTTAAATTATTATTTTAAAGCACAGTTAGCTGGTCTGAGAGATGCTACGACGGAAGAGGTTTTAGGGTTCAGATAATATCTGACAACTTTGTTTTTAGGATCTTAATGAGAAACACCGACCTTTAATTTTCAAAAATGTTCATACAGAACAAAAACATTGCTACACGTTTTTCTTGTGGCAATAAGGAATAGTAAAAACTGAAAATCTCAATCTGACTTTGCTAGAGTAACTTTAAATAAATTCTTAGTGTCAGGTTAGAAATTAATATATCAATTTTGAAATCAGTATAGATCAATTGCATCATCCATAAATAATTCAACAAAAATAGAGTAATAGTCTCAGCACCTTTTACCTTTCGGGTCATTTTCAAGATTTTAACGAGTCGGTTGTTTATTGTAGTGGAACTGAGGATAACTCACGAGGATTAGCTATGTTTTGTCTTTTTTCCCTTAAACGGGCAGAGTTAAGCGTTTTCCCACCACATAGTATCACTTCATAGCACAATAAAGTAACTATATTACCTTCTGTTGTTATAAAACTGCTGTATATCAAATATCCATCAATCCAATTTTTTTTTTGTACAGCCTTTTTCCTAGTGGGGTTGGGAGGATTGCTGGTGCCCATCTCCAGCAAGCATTTCGGCTAAGAGGTGGGGTCACCCTGGACAGGCTGCCAGTCATATATGAAATATGACAAAAAGAAATTTAACTTTGTAACTTACTGCTTTGAAATTGGGCCTCTGTCTCTTTAAGAACTCAAAAAAGTTGATTTTACATATTACTACCAGAAAAAGCTAGTTTTTTCCTGAATGGACAGCAGCATTTTTTTAAAACAGCCCTCCATTGTGGCCACTGTCAGTATATGTGCTGTAAGGCAGCTGGCAGACTGTAAAGAGGAAGCAGAAATTCAGAGGAAACATTAATACGATGCGTAATCCTGAGTTTTTAACTGGTAATGTGATGTGAACCCAGAAGCTAAACATAGAAATTACAAATCAGTTCCAAACTGACGATTCCAGTTATCTTCAGAGATTGCTTTCTAACCATAACCAGACAGAGATTTAAAAAAAGAGTGACAAAAGCGAATGAGGTGGATTAGCATAGCCTGTCGACAACACGTTACTGTGGAAGGTCCTCTCTGCTGACCAGAAATCTAGTGATTAGAATGTCATGACAGTCATGAGACCTACAAGCAAAGTTTAAGGGCTAAAATGGACTTTTTAATTAAAACCAGCAAAGGAAACAGAAGGGGAATCACACATGTGACACTGGTTTGTGCTTACAGAAAAATAAATGATGGGTGAACCTATTATACACCTGCTCCTACACAAGAGCATACATTTACACCCAACACCTCTGTGCTGCTGACTTGTTCTTTTTTAATCAACTCTTTCTCCTCCTCTTCTCCACACTTTCTCCTGACAGAGTGTAAAATCTCTCATTTATTTCAAAAGGAACCATGCTCCATTTTCCACCGTCTCTTCCCGCTCTCCCACGATACTTTCATAATCCCTCTCTGCATTGGGATGAGCACAAACAAAACCTTCAATTATTAATAACCAGCAAGCACAAAACGAAGGAAGCGCCTAACAAGAAGATGAGGAGAGCGCACCAAAACAAAAAAGACACAGAAAGAAGACTAGGATGCTCTGGGACGGCTTGACTGATCTGGGTCATCCGTACAGGAAGCAATAGTCAAACACTAACACTGTAAAAGCCCACAGGGGGGCCTGGAACAACAGGGAGTCTGCTTGTGTGTGCGCCACGGAGATGGAGAGGTGAAACCATGAAGACAGAACCCATCCAGTACGTAGAGTTTCAGAAAATGAGCTTTGACTCATGAAAAATGAAGCAACAATTAAACTCCCCTTATGATAATCAATGATTAGTACAATCCAAGTTCAGAAGTTCATAACTCTGCACTCCTCAGATTTCAGCATGATAACCACTTCCCTTCTGGCAACGCTCAGCTGGATTTTTCTGGTTTGAGCTTCAACTTCAACATCAGCTAAAAGCAAAAGTGGGTTTTCTTTAAAAAATTTTGCTAATTCAAACATTTTTTATCTTTGTTATATGGAAACTTTAAATGTCATTCCAGTTCATGAACTTTTTATCTGTTAGAAGTTACTCATGAGAAATGTTCAAAACAGTCAAATATTCTACATTCTAAGAACAGTTTCTTAGTGTTAATGTATACTATTGTCAAAGTAGACGTGAAGTCAAAAGTAGATTTATACTTCTACAAGTTCATACAAATTCTTTGAAGATGTCTGTCTTACATAGAAATCTGATCTAATAAACTACTGATTTAGAGATTAAATTCTTAATTTATATAATGGATAATAGAATGGAAATTATAAAATTAGACTAAGGTGAATATAAGTATAAATACATAAACATAAGAAATTAAAATGTAGATTTAATATTTATTATATCCTTGACAGGATACAAACTTGAAACATTTACATCTATAATATAAAAAAAAAAAAATCATGGAGAATTTGTTTTCATATGGGTTCAAAATCAAGATTATTTAAACAAAAGCAGCTGTTGGATTTTAAGTGTTTTTAACATGACAGTTATGATTTCTTTATATGTGAAGCAGTTCATACTACAATGGATTCCCAAACGGCAAAACAAAGATGTAAGAAATGTCCAGAAGAACAACACAAGGTTACACAGAACGAGGAGTTACGACACAACGGCGGTTTCTCTCCGCTGAAAATAAAACAGCAGCGGTAACCATTAAGATGTTATTGTACAGCTGCCTTCACCATGAAATTCTCCAGAGACTCAAAGCCACAATATGTGTGTAATGCTACGAAATAAAGCCAACAATTTTTCTACAATAAACAAAACCAAAAACCGCCCAAGTGTCGGGGTGAGAGAGATTGTTACCTTAGTGGGATTTTTGCAGAACAGAATCAAATATTTCCTCCTTACCCAAACCTGTTCTGTCGGTGCTGAATGTTGGTTATCTTCCAAAATGTGAAAGACATTTTAATGAGATTGCTTTTCCCCACAAAGAGCTTCAGAGCCTCACAAAGGTAAGAAATGTCAGTCTGGAAAAATGTAGAGGGCTGTGAAACATTATTTACCCCCCTTTGTTTTAGTGCTGTTGACAAAGATGTTTCAGATCATTAAACACATTTAATATAAAAAGAAGATAAACTCAGTAAGTACAAAAATGTAGTTTTCAGTGACATTTATTGAATAATCCTTCAGAATTCTGCTCTTTTTGTTGTCAGTCTTATGACCTGAGAGGAAATCCCTGGTTGCTGTCGTGATTTAGGAACTTGGGATCAGCTGTTTGTGATATTCGCACCATCAGCAGTTTGTGACCCAACGCTGATGTAATGTCCAACATGTGGTGACTTCTGCTCCAGTTCACAGAGTCCAGCTCAGATTTACACAAAACAATGCTCAACCAACTGGTTAGAGATTTGAAATGTTTTATGGACAATTTCTGATCTCTAGTTTTTGGAAAGCTTGAAAAAAACCAAAGTAAATTTGTATGAACCAGAATCATTTTTCACTTTTAAGAATGATAACTTAAGAACCTTATGAGAAGCTCAGAGGAGGGGATAAAATCTGTTTTTCACTGCATGCAGATATTTATACAGATAATTCGGAATATATTAACAAACAGTTAAAGTTCCAGAGGTGGAACTAAGAGGTGCTTTTGTGTAGCCATGATTCCTTGGAGGTTTTGTTGATCTATGTGCCAAATAATCAGATACTGTTTTAAGAATTAAAAAAAAAAAAAGTCATACAAGCGGATACTGATATGCAGCCTTTGTGCAAAACACCTCAAGATGTACAAGAACCTGTGAGATCCTTTCTAAAGGTTTCCTCTGAAAAGAGACCCACCTCTCAACTGGTCATTTCAAACCACAGGAAAACTGAATTCACTGTCTTTATTATTTATGATTTCATTCATATTTTACCACAAAGTGCCTCTAGCAATGTTATAGGATTAATGACTAATATGATGGCATTTTGGAGATTTTAAGTGAGGATGTTGGAGACAGGTTGAAAGAATGTATTTTTTCTTATTTTTTAAGAAGAAACTTGTTACCACATACAAATTTTATTTGTACTTTCTGCTGCATAAATGTAAACAGCTTAAATGTGATCAGTGCAATGCATGAGTCAAATTTTCGTAGTTATAGGCATTCCTAGACAGAAAAATGTTCCCACCGTTGAAAACATTGACATCTCTGCATGACGATGGTTGAGCACAATAACGTTACGACCGTAAACCCTGGGAGGTTCTGCTTTTTATGGGATGTCATGTCTTCAGAAGATATTAAATGAGATTGCTCATATCTGTGCATATATATAGTGTCAGCACTCCAGGGAGCTCCTCAGGCAGTAAATATGAGATCTGTTTTTAGAACTACTGTCTTCATCTTCCCATCATTACTCCAGGACCGCCGACAGCCACAGACACTCAATGAGCTTAGAGGTGAGCGCTTCATTAACTAACTTCTGGAAAATTTCTCTGTAGGAGAGGGAAACTTAGAGTCCAGGTTTAGCAATTGGATGTGTGAAGGAGAAATCCTCATCTCACTGACGACAAACTCCTAAAGCATTTCTTTTTTGTCAAACTGCTTCAGTCATATGATTACCTTAACAGCCCTCCTTCCTCATTGGCTTTTACAACCCTCATTCCACAGCATATTGCTGCTACTGTTCTCAATAGATAAAGACGTGATAACAGGCAGTTAGAGGTTTGTTTGATCCAGAGGAAAGGTCCGATTGAGTTGCTGCACGACAAAACTCAATCTGAGCCTCTGCTGTTTAATACCCCCGCTTTTATCAGGGAGCGCGCTGCACGACTTTTATGGGTTAATAAATGCAAACAGACATGCAACAGAACAGCTGTGCCAAAGTCATTGGAAAGAAAATGGCCACAGGCTTAGAAACATGTAATGAGGAAGAGAGAAATAACCTGCTGTGTTTCTGAGAAGGTTATTAGTTCACAGATCTTTCAGAGCGGAGCTGCTACATCACTGTTTCTATGAGAAGTCAGATACAAGGGACACAGACTGCCTGGTTATAATCCTCAACTACTTTCTGAATGTTCCACACTTTAGGAAAGCTTTACTGACATCGGAGAACCAGGTTTCTATCAGGTTAAATAGAAACGGTATGCTTGGAAAACTGAAAAACTAAATTTACATCATAGTGCATCTTGTATAAAGCTGGCTTTACACTTCATCTTCCACGAGATTCAGCCGAAGCGTCCTGCTTTTGTTTGGTCAACATGTCACCGAATACTTTCAGGACACCACAAATCAGTCCTCAGTTGACATACCGCCCGTTTATTAAGGTTTTAATGGTCAAAATTGCAGGAGAAAGAAATGGATCAAAGTATGGATGATGAACTGATGCTTGGACAGATGGACAGAAGGAAAGATGAGCTGGATGGATGGAAACAGCTTCCATGGGAGATGGGATACAGTCTGGTTATTGTTTAGAATGTTTCCATACGTGGAAGATCCTTGAATAAAAATTCTTGTTGTTTCAGATTTAAGGACTGAATAAAGACCCTGGTTTATTACAGCAAAGATTTTCAGACCTTTGTGAAGGTAGAAAAGATCAGTGTCATATTTAAGTATCATCCTATCACAAATCTCCCAAAATTAAGAAAATCAGGGCTGATTTATCAGTGCACCAATGTTTACAGCTCTGATGGGAAACATCCAGCAACACAAAGGACTAAAACAACTCAACCTATTAGAAGACAACACCACACTATAGCTTGTGTAGAAGTTTTAACATCTATGTAATTTGTTTTCAGATTGTTAGTTTCTCAGTGTGGTTAAAAGTGGTCTTGGAGTATATTTCTCTAATTCTTCTGAAAATGCTTATTAAACCTTTCTGGTTGCTTTTCGGCTTATTTTCTGCAGTAGGTGAGGAGGATTGTTGATCAAAGCTATTTTTAAAGATTACAAAAATTATAAATTATTGTAAACATATACAAAACTAGAAATGCTTTATGAGATTTTCATGGCACAGTGAGTGGTTCCAGAGAATCATGCTCAAACCTGAATCCATTATTAAACCACTACTTAATATGTAAACCTTTTGTTTGCTCAGCTGCTAAAGCACCAGGACTTCTAGGAAGGTGTCTGGTCTTCTTCATTATCTCCTAAAACACATACGAGGAATGTGAAGGAAGAAAACATAGCGGACACTGAACTCTCTCCAGCCTGTGGAAAAGCGTAGAGTTAATTAACAGACTTCATTCTCACCATGGGTGTTAAGAAGTCGTCAGCATGTGACAGCAGTCAAACACTAAGTGTTGATTCTGAGAACCGCAGCAGTGGCAGCCTTTGGAAACTGATCTAACACATCCAGAAGCTATCAACACACCTCCCTGATTCAATTAAACCACAAATTATATATTAAAGGAGGAAATGTGAAGCTGTGACCAGTTAACGTCCTACCTCTGCTGTAAAAGATATTATTCTCTTCTTAGTGGAGCTCAGATGCCCTGAAACAGTGTTTACTCACTAACGTTCTACAGGGGATTGCCTCAACTCCGTCTGCACTTTAGACATTTGTTTTCATTTGCCTGCAATGTTTCGTTTGCTCTGCTGTGGGCAACCAGCCTGTTTCAGTTCATCAATAACATCCAGTTGTTGCCGGGGTCAGAGCCCGTAAATCTGTTACTTGCTGCATTCATGAATGCACACGCTGTAGGACTTACTAGTAAAGCACTTCGTTGGCCTCGTGTCTCTCGTATCGCACCGTCTCGCACATTATTCTGTTGAAACAGAGCAAGAAGGACGTCAGTCACTTGCAGTAATATCACATTTATTATACGCATTGAAAGAAACTACATAAAAAGCTTTAGCAGAGGTAAATACGATGTTTATGTTACATTCATAAACACATCCAGAACATTTTCTCAGATTTATTTTCCACCACTTTTAGAGACACACAGTATGTTCGTTGTCAGGTGCTTAATGCTTTTATAAATAGCTGGTAGAAGGTGCTGCATGCATGATGAGGAGAAAAAAAAGACAACTTCACACCATCAGACAGACTCTGAGCTCCAGGTGGAAACAAAGTCTGATCTGACTTCAGACATTTCTACAGTTCATAAAATCTAATTAAATACTAATTTAGAGCTGCACAATATACTCAACTGTATTCTTCATCAACATTTCAATGTGTACAACATCATAATTGCAAATCACCTACTGTATTTTTTTGTATATTATAGGGACCAAGCTTGCACATCACAACAACTGACACGATAAAATATGTTCCAATAATCATCATAATCTGCTAATGTAACATTTCATTCATCCTAATTGCCTTTGTGACACTAAAATGATGTGCAGCAAATCTATATTTCATTCATCCATTAAGCACCTGCAGGGTGGCAGCTTGAGCCTCTGAGACTTTCTTAAAGAAAGGCGACGCAACAATGAAAGGTTTACTTTTAGGTTAGAGGAGTTAACCCTGAAGCTTGTAGCCAAGATTTAGCACTGACTAATCGAGAAAAATAGAAAACATTTGTCTAGTTCAAATAAACAAGACTAGACAACTGGTCTAGCATGAAGTACTTTCTGCTCCAAGTGGCACCATGTTAACAGTCATGTGCATTTGACAAGCAGCAGGTCTCATTTTTGAATCGCATGGTTCAGCTACATAAACATTTAAAAAGGCATAGAAAACTTTCCCCCATATGTTTAGAAATTCTTGTGTAAGAGAACTGTAGTGAAATCAACTATAGCAGGAAATCTAGTTGCACAATATTCAAAACAAACTTAAAAAAACACTGTTGGAAAAACATAGCTGTGAAAGAACCACAAGAGAAAAACAACACATTCCTTGCAAGGGAAATGTTGAGAAAAAAGGACTTTACATAATCCCATAGTTAGTGGGATGTCTGGAAGTTGGCAGCAGTGGTGGGCTGGTCTGTGGGACTACGAGGACATTCCTGGGGATCCGAACAGGCAGGACCATGGCGGGTTGCTGCTGGGCGGGAGGCCTCTGAAGGCTCAGGCGCTGGAATGTTCTCGCTCACGAGTCGCACGCTGAAACATTGTTCCCTACTCCACATAATCCCTGTGTGTGCACACAGGCCAGGGTGGGAACAGACCTCTAACACACACTGTTTGGGCAGCGAGGCAAAATAGGCGGAGCAGCTGATGTAGAGAAAAAAAATCTACAATTTTCACACATCAAGTAGGTTGAATGAAAGTGGACACAGACCAACAATTAGAAGAAATTTTACTGTTCACCTCTAAAAAAGTGAACAATTTTAGAGGGTCCAATTTAATGAAATACAGATGTAGTAAAAATGACAATAAAGAACCTGGTATAGTGCAGATCATCAGGCTTTTCAATATGGATACAGATTTCCATTATATATATATATGTAAATTACATATTTTTTTGTTTTTTGGGCAGCTCTACTTGAAACTGAAAGATGTTTTAACCTTGAAAGTAAAATGCTAAATTATGTTAATTAAATCTGGAAGAGGGTAAATAATCGAAAGCAGATCGACTAAACAAAAAGAGGAGACAGGAAGAAAAGTCATGAGGTTAATGTGGAAAAAATTGACTAAAAACAATGAGCTTTTTCTCAAATAGCACCCACAAGCAATAAAATGTGATGTTAAGGGTCTCAGGCTTCTATTCAGTTTTATTTTTATCTTTTGTAAAATTTATATTAAAATATTCCAGGCATTGAGTCTTTAGAGACCTTAGAGAATAAAAAGACCTTGTCCAAGTTTCAGTCCTTCCTCAGAAAGTTGCTGTTAGTTTCCCATTTTAGATGTACGCCGATAGAACGCTTGTATCAGAATATCTACGTTTGGTGCAGACGCTTACCTGAGCTGGTGCTCCCGCAGGTTGGACAGAGCCTCCATCCCATGGAGATACGAGTAAACGATCTCCAGGTCCTGAGGAAGAGAAGCAGAAGGTCAGTCGGACATGGATCCGTTTAGTCATAAGAGTTGCAAAAAGATAATAAATCATTTGTTGAAGCTCTGTTTATATGTTCTTGTGTAAATTATTCATCATAATAACTGATTATATCATTAATAGTTTCAGAAATAAGTTTCTGGCATCCGTGAGCTGAAATTAAACCCATTTTTCCTCAATAAATTTCATCTGTGATTATTAACATTATTCCTGTTAAATGAGTGTCGCAACAAATTGATGAATTGAGCGTTGGTGAATTATAATTACACATTTGCTCCAACAGTTATAATGCTGCTAGCTCACACTGCAGAACATAAACCGACTGTGGGATGACGGAAAACTCCTAACAAGCACGGCTTCATTGAACGCTGGAATAGACGGCAATAAAGCAGCAGCAGAGAGGGGAAGAAATAAAAAAAGATCCACGGCTCAACTATAAACTCTATTCAATTACTTCATCAAGTGACCCAGTGAGTAACTCTGGGATGGTCTGGCAACTGTCCAAGTCTGAGGTGAAACAAAGTGGCCCTCTCCCAGAGCTGGCAGACAGCACAGCCACCCCACTGTCTGCCGCTGCACACTGGGCCACAGACCTCCAGGCCCTGAGTCTGGGCTGGAGCTGCACGACTGGTGGAAGCTACTGGGAGGCCTTTGTAGGCAGAAAACTGGAGGTAGATGTGGCGACGGCAGAGCGGCGGGACAACAGAGAGCTTGTCTTGAGACCCGGCCAGACGTCCGCATCAAGCCACACTGAACGCACAGTTTGTCTCTGGGTTAAGTGTCTCGCAGCAACAATCCTGGAATTATTGAACATTTTGTGACATGGAGACAACTGTCAGAGTTTATGCTGTGTGAGAGAGGACCGTCAATGTTGTATTCCTTCATGGAAAACAGAATGAATAAAAGAAGACAGAAGAACTGGAAGACAATCACTTTTTAGAAAGATGAAAAGAAAACTTTTGACCTGGAAGGCTGCAGACAGTATAAAGTGTGACCAAAATAACTCGAATCCAGGTTATTTTCTACCTTCAAATCAAAACCAGTCAGGAAAAGCTTCAGAAGATGGTTTCTGTTTAATCTCTCTTATGAATGAGTATCGCTAGCAGCCATTTTGATCTTTTGTTGTTGAAGGAAATGAATCAACAGTGAAACTAGGCATGGGATGGTGCTGGGAGATATGGAGGACAAATCCTGCTAAAATTAGCAATAAATAGAAATAAATAAATGGTTTGATTATGTAATTTATGTATGAAATATTGCATAAAAATAAGAACTTTTCCCAACTTATTTTATTATAAAGTGCAATATAAATTACTATTTCTCATTTTCAACAGGATTGATTTAGAATTGATTTTCTATTTTATGCCCAATCTTATTGATTTATTAGTTTCTTTCTTTTTTTTACTTTATATTATTCTTTAATGTATTTCTTTTTATATACTGTTACAACTATTAATGAGATCATATTAATGACATGCTGCTGCAGCACACTGCAGGTCAGCTGGCTGAAAGAGATCCTACAATTTTCTATTTCCTGTAAGCAGATAGTTCCTCTCATCACTCTTATAAAGACAACAGTTTTAAAAGCTACAGTTAGCAAGCTACAAGGAGAATGTATGTTATAAAGCTAGAGAGTACGACTTTGTGTGTTTTTTCCTCTTTTCTTCCCCAGTTTATTAAACTTTTGTTACAAGAGCAGGAGAAGTTAATTTAAGAAGCTCACAATTAGTACTGACGAAGACTTAGTAACGAAGCTCTCCCTCAGGATCGCTGACCTCTGTGCCACACGCCGGGGCTCTGTTAGCTTAACAAGCTACGTAGACAAACAGCCCTCCACCAAGCTGCAAACTCACTTGTCACCACATGTGATTGCACATGGAATGATGTTATTAAGAAAGATACAAAAACGAAAAATATAATTAAATAAAAAATGTTCTAGAGGAAAAGAAAACTAAAACCAAAACAAGAAAAACAAAAATAGGAAATTACATAAAATGCAACAATGATGAAGGCAACATCTGTAAGGATCACATAAGAGAGACTATAACAAACAGTCCTTCTAAACTTACTGTCTCCAGAAAACAATAAATTAGCCTCACAAATAACAATTATAACTGTAACACTCAAGGTTGTAATAATGTTGCCACACTAGACTTTTTGTTTTAATGTTGTTAAAAGGCAACATTAAGACAAAATGTTGCCATTATGTTTTAAATAGTTAGGTCCTACTCATTTTAGTTTGGACATTTTATTTTCAGCTATATTGAGAGAATGTCATCCCATTCCTGATTCTATCATTGATTTAACAACAAATAATAGTGACACAGATTAATTATGCAATAGCATTAAAACGTTGCAAAGTATAAAAAATACTTGCAAAAATAGAGGTCAGTTTGGATGCACAGAGGTTAGCGTTGCCATGGATACGGTTTCTGTATGCTCACACAGTGATATCCTGAGTAACACGATTTCAATGTTCAAAAGGTTTGAAGAGCAGCTACTGTTAGAGGACCAGCACGGGCTATTTTAAGACAACTACTGCCACCTACTGGACGACAAATGAACAGCGCTATAAAACACTGAATTGAAAAGCAGCATGGCCATTTTGTCAAGTTTTAAGCACATTATACATTCAAACAATACTTCATCTATAAAAAATATGTTTAATTATTATCAATACACATATGTGATGCATGATTTTCAGATGTTTTCAGATCAAGAAAATTTATTTAAAGACAATTGTTTTGTTTTCTTGACCTTTGAAAACTACAAAGCCAAAGTTTTGCAATAAAAAACATAAGTTGGAGCTATAAAATGCTTTTTGCTTTGTTAATTTGCTCTTTTATTGTTAGTGAGGCTCAGAAAGGGAACACGTCATTGATTAGGTTTTAATTTAAAAAGCAATAGTTTAAGAGGCTGTTTATTTTACAGCATTAAAATCTTTTTACAAGAATAAATATAATCTATGTAGAAAGTCTGGAGTGTTTGTCAGCAAGAATCTTTCCAACCATTATGTCTGCATTGTTTTGATTATTTTTTTATATTAACCACTGACTATGAGGCAGCTTGGTGGCCCAGTGCTCTAAAGCCAGAACCACATATAATAACTGCAACAGAACCACGTCTTCTTCTTGCCGGCTAACCACAAGAACCATCAACCAGGAATTTAGCTGCATATTAGTTTCCTCCTTTGCTGTGATTTAAAAATACGCTCATATAGAAACCAACAGATTTTCCACAGATTTTCTTTAAGCTCTTTCAGAAACCAGTGACTATAAACATCTAAAAACAATGAGCGAGTATAAATAACGTCATGTAAGGAGATGAGTGTTTCCTAAGACGGCAGGGATTTAAGCTAACCTTCTTAAGCACTAGCAGAGAGACGCCTACAGGTGGCAGTGTTTGCAGGCCTGTTTCTGCCTCCAGATTGACATCACATTGAATAAAGCAGCACCACTGAGGCGCTGCCTCACACAGAGAAATATGCAGAACCATCAATTGTGGCTTCACTCGCAAATATTTCAGACTGACTCTATGGAAAGAACGTAAAGGACCCCATGTTTTCCTCTCCCCTGACCTTAC
Organism: Micropoecilia bifurca; assembly: GCA_903067075.1. Taxonomy (NCBI): domain Eukaryota; kingdom Metazoa; phylum Chordata; class Actinopteri; order Cyprinodontiformes; family Poeciliidae; genus Micropoecilia; species Micropoecilia bifurca. Next base: position 10,029 of record CAEGAF010041452.1, on the reverse strand, counting down.
ATTTTCCGGTCTCTAATACCCGTCTCCTCCTGCATATGGGGCAAACAGAACCAGAAATTACATGGAGCAAAAAGATGAAAGTTGTAGGGGAAATTTTTTTTAAATAATTTTCTGACAAGTTTATTCAAAATTAAGAGGCTCCAGCTGTTTAAAAGCTACATTTCTTTCAGCGTTTAGTTAGGACCAGTGGAGGCAGTCTGGTGCCCATGTTCGATGTTTGAAAGCAACATCAAGAAGAAGGAAGAGCGCTGGGCTGATGAAAGCTGCTTTCAGCTACATTACTGCTCTTTGTCTTTTATGGAGAAAAAAAGCAAGTCCCAGTCTATACCAGTAACTACAATCTAATCCTTCTCCATTCTGCCGATAAACTAATCCTCGTAGGAACAAAAGGTGGCCCCCACAGGAGGAGAAACATACCCAGATGCTGATCTAGGAAAAATCCAAAAGGGTTTTTTTAAAACTGGTTTCAGTCCTGACGTAGCGCTGACACACTGGCAACCGGACCTCTGCAAATAGTGATTTCCTTGATGCAACTGAATCTTACACCTTCCTTTGTAAAGGCAGATGACAGGAGAGCAATGCAGCCAGACAAGTATAGGCATTTCCTATCCAGGACCGAAATTAAACAATGGCAGGCCTTGTATGCCCTGTTTGGGTCCCGCAAACACAGGGAGCAGGCCGTCCTCGGTCGTCGTCCCCCCCCCGGGGTGGGACAGGCAGTGTCCGGCCTACTGCCAGCCGATTGGGTGGCAGAGCACTCAGCAGAGAACAGGAAGTCAAGGAAGTGATTGTGGATTTATCAGGAAGCAGTAAGTTTAGTCTTACTAGGCAACTGAATCAAAACAGAAAACCTAAGTTTGACTTCTTGTCACAGGAGGAAAAAACCTTAAGGTACCAACTAACATTATGGCCATTATTACTGATAGTTAAACTCCAAAGATCATTTTTGTCCCTTGCTACTTCCTTTATGTTGGCATGAACCAACCATTTTTTCTTAATGTTATCAAAACCATAGCATACCAGTTCATGTTTTTTGTAGTTTGTTAGTAAATAATAAAGCTGTCATGAAACTGATAAAACCTTAAAAATGTGTATTTAATTGTAATACCTCCAAAATCTTATATTACTACTTTTTCCCCTTCTATTTTGGTTCTTCCCATTTGGGTTAATTGAGTCATAATTTGAGACTGGCTGAGGCTCCTGGACAAATTAAGATAAAATATTCTCCTACTAAATATGAATTATTATAGTTACAAAAAAAACAGAAAAGAAAAAAAAATAAATGAAAAAAGATAAAATCAAAAAAGGAAGGGAATAAGGGGGAAAAAAGAAAAAGCATGCAAAATGTATGGCATGACAAAAGAAAGAAAAGCCCTTAATAAAACAACTGGCTGATTGTTTAAATCAAATAAACATGTCTTTTTAGCTCTACTGTCATATTATAAAAAAATAAAAAGGCAGAGGAACCTAAATCTTAACACAGTAGTCAATGTCACACCACTATTTGTATTCATTAATTTAACAGCTCTGGGTCAGGCCCAACACAGCTCAGCTTATCGCCTAACGCCACGGTGTCTGTGTGCCAGATAGTGGGATTTTCTCAGGTCGGACCCCTTTTCACCGCAGCACAAATGGTCAATGCATTTATTCATTTGGCTTCTGGCTGAGAGCAGATAGCCGAGCTCTGTGTCCATCCATCAGCAGCTTCAGACAAGCATCAAAGGGAAAGGGGCTGGAGCGTTTCAGAGACAATGGTTCACTGTGGGAGAGATTAAAGACCCAGGTAGGGAAGTGAAGGACGTTTCGGATCGTATCAGACGGATCTGCAGGGAAACAGCATTTGTATGTTGAATCTGAAAGAAAAGCTACTTGTTTTATGTAAAAAATATTGTCTATTTGTACGAGTTGAGTTCTGATATTTGAACCCACTTGCAGAACAAGAGTCTATTACTGAATGGGTCAGCAAATTGCATGTACAGGTTCTATGTTTGCAATTTACAATCATGTTTGCATGACAAATTAATGGCCAACCGATAAAAATCAGACATGATTAATGTGTTAGCGCGCTGCTGGCCACGGGGCCTCCAAGCAGAGTAAATCAACGGATATGTCCTCTTTACTGATAACATTAACATCCAGCTGGCCGTATTAAAGCCCACAGCGAGGCAGGTGACCACAATCACATCCTGGTTTCAGGCCAACTGGGCTGCAAAACTTCTGACTCACTCTGACCTGTAACATGTCAGTGTTTTTATTAGAGCAGCTCTATTCCTATATTCTCTAGTCACTTTCTGACAGATTTATAAGAGAAAAAACACATTTATCACTGGTCTGATGGTGCGTCTGATGGTGCGTCTATGACAGGCTTTTGGTCATGGAGAATTGCAGCAGGTCTTCTGAGCAGAAAGAAGCTATTTTGTGGCCTTAATGTAAGCTCTGATGTTTTATTTATTGATTCCTATGATGGTGTTGCAATAAAAAGTGTAGATTTTTCATCACCACATTTCCATGACAAAAGCTTGCGTTTATTCACTAAATCTTGTGAGCTCCTCCACACTTTCTGTGACATATTAGTTGGAACAAAGTCAAGCAAAATTGATTGATTATAGTTAACATTGGTTTATTTTCTTTATTATTTATTCAGCAGGAAAATTTTCAATGTGAGAAGCTAAAACATGACATTAAATTTATTCCAGATGTCAATAACAACTGAAAGGGTCAACAAACAAGGCTAAATAAAAAATGGTTTCAATCTAGGTTGTGAAACAAATAAAATGTCTTGGAGAATAGGTACTGAGAAAATGCAGAAAAGAAGAAAGGGGGGATTGTAAAGAAAAACTGAAACTCACTGATTAATCCCAGTGACTCATTTCAAATGTTTATTTTGAGGAGTAAGGCTTGGAGCTTGAAAACCTAAAATACGGCTTCTTGCCAAATTTGAGTATAAATTAGAACCAGAATGACCTGGAATTAGCAGATGTCTTTTGTTCCATTAAGACAAAAAAATTTGTCTATGCGCAATACTCTACTGCTGAAGAGAAGCCTGGAGAAGTTTGCTTAAGGATTGTTAGAAAAGGTCTAGACAAAACAATTCAATTCAGGGAAAAAAACGTCTAGCCAAAGTGTAACTCTTTAAAATATTATTGCCCACAAAAACATCAAACATAGAGAGGTGTGAATATAATGGGCAGGCTTTTTTTCAGCATATTTTATTTTGACTTAGCTGAAGGAAGGGTCAACAGGAGAACTGTACCAACACATTCCTGGTAAGAATTTGAAGATGCAACCAGCGGGGATTTTTCAGCCAAGGAAACTGTCAGCTGATTTCAAGAAACAAAAAAAGAGCCAGTAGAAGCGCTCAGTAAGTCATAACCTTAGGAAAGAACTGAAGATCAAGAGCGCATAGAAATCGACCACAACCTTCAAGATTTAAAGACAGCTTGTGGGAACCAAAATCCCAAGAGCTGTCTTATTTCTACTTAAATTATTCATAATAAACAATAAAACAAAAGACAGATGGGGAGACAAGGTACCGACATCATTAGTAGCTCCATAGCGCCACCCAGCAAATGAGAGGAGGGTGATTTCACTCTGAAAAGCAGTCACTCCTCAGAGTGAAACAACTCATTCAAGAACCAGAAAACCTGTTCTTTATTTCCTATTGAACAGAAACAAAGCTTCTCTTTGCTCTGAGAAGATGACTGAAAAACTGAAAAAGATGGCAGTAGGCAAAACATTCCGAAAGAAAGGACGGCATTGTGCCTGAGATTAAGCAACTCTGGATTAAACTGGGATGATCAGGCTGCAGGAGTTTTAATGTACGGCAAGCTGCAGACAAACTGCATTTTCCTTCAAATTGGCTCATTAAAACATCCCATCATTGACCATTCTTCCAACCTCCAGTCCCCGGAGGCAAAGTGGGAATGGCAAATCCAATCTCATTGCTTTTGCAGAAAGGATTTCCTGTTGTTCTCTTTGAGAAAACAGCTACAAAAAGTACAAATTAATCGGCCTCCGCTTGAGCGCAGGAACGACCCAGTTTTACAACAACTGCTCGTTTGTCACTGCAAGGTCAGCTTTTCCTCCATTCTCTTATTCTCTCAACATTACTGAGGGCCAAAGCAGGGTTGCAATCAAACAACATACCACAGGAGCGTATTATTTATGTTAAAAACACCTAATTTAAGGAGAGTGGACTTTTTTTAAACAAAAACATGGGTAAAAAGATGATGCCTATAATTTGTTAATGCTCATAAATTATTCCAACATAATACAGTGATCCACAGCGTTTAGAGGTCCTGTGGATTACTCTGTAGCCTTTCTATTCTGGTTCCCCGCCCTCGCTGAGAGAGCCACCAGCATTCCTGGATCCAGTTACCGGGACATCTCAGCGTCCGTCTTATGTATCAGCCCAGAGTGAGGCTTGCATTCCTCATATGTCACTGGCAAATCCTTCACTACTCTACTGACTGCTGCTCAAATGCAAGGCATGCCAAAACATTTTCACTGACCAATCAGGCAAGAGCCACTTCTGTCAACTAATATTACGGAGTTTAATTTGGCCACTTTCATCTGCAGTGACAGTTTATTCTGTCTGCCAAGTCATGGTTAGTTCGATGACTTAGCACTGGACTAAGTCATCGAACTAACCATTGACCGATTTCAAACCTTTGTGGAGGAGGATAAGATCAGGCAAAAGATCGGTTTCAAGGCTGATCACCAATATCAAGAAAATCGGGGCTGTTAATGTAATTTATCATGAAACAGAACAATGAAATGCAATATTTTATACCTTTTCAAATTATAACACATACCTAAAAAACAAACAGCCTTACAATACAAAATTCCTCTATGAATTGACATTACTTATTTAATGGTCATAGCTGAAGCTTTTCCATAGAAACCTCAACAATTTCTTCATCACATTACATAAGGTTTTATAGGGCCTGCTCTACCCATTTCTGTGCACTACTGGTCAGCTGGCTGAAAGAGGGCTACCCTCCTTCCAAAATTTACAAAAAAAGGGCAAATTTAGAGATTTGGAAATATTTTTGATAAAAATATAGGTTTAATTTTGGAGATTGAACACTTGAAAACTATATTCTTCATTTTTTGGAGTCTATGTATTATAATCAAAGACAATAAATAGATGTCATAGATATAATAATAAGTCTCCTTTATTGTTTATGACAACATTGGGGATATCTTTTACCTCTGTATTTTAAATAAAAAGCAACTGGATTATGTTGAGGTTTTACCCAAAGTTATCAAACAGGAAGCCTCTGATCCATGCGCTTATTATTTTGTAGATTTTGTGTTTCCAAGTATTGAGGATATTTTTTCCCTAATGTTTGAGCTTTATTATAGTCTATAAACAAGTCTTTTGGCTGATGTTAAAGAACAAGGTCACCCAGATCTAACTTCCTTATGCCTTAAAGACATAACAGGATTTTCTTTGGAAACAAGCAGGAATGCTGACACATCCTGCAGTGTCCTCTTCCCAGTCTTCACCTTTGGCTTAATGCAGCTTTGTATAAAATCAAATGTCAGCTTTGTCTTTGTCTTTGTCTCCAATCTAATAAAGAATGAGTCTCCATCTCAGTCCGCGCAGAAACCCGGGGTGAACGTTGGCGAATAATGAAGTGGACGGAGCAGCAGTGAGAGGAGACAAACAGCCTGGAGCAAAGTAACGAGGTAAACGGACAACTGGGAGTCAGACGAGTGCTGAAGGTTGGAAGGTCATGTTGTCTACGATGCAGTATCCGCTAATGACAATATATTGCTTCACATTGTCTACTCAGCTAAAACAAAACACCACGTCTGTGTGCCAAGTGGGACTGAGGAAGACCACCTCCTCCACTCCTCACAGCTGCCAAAACCGCAGCGACGGCGTTTTCTTCCAAAATGTGCAGAGCATCCATCACGCACCTCAGGGAGGCGGTATGATGCTCCGCCGGGTGCCGCTGCGTAGCCTCTGTTTGTGCTCAGGAGTGTGTGCCTGTGTGCATTCCCTCGCCTTTGTTTGTACATTCCCGTATGTTAACACGGTGGCCGGCAGCTGTCCTTGACTCTATATTGACAGAGAGTGTGGGATCTGCACGGTATTTTTATCCATTCGCCTGAGTGAGAGAGCAGGTGGATGCTAAAACAAGGTCACATGGTGGCAGCAGTCGCTATCTGCACCCGCTTTCACCAAATAAACTGCCCTGAGCATACCAGCAACTAACTACTATTACTACTACTACTACTACTACTCAGGGGGCGTTTACACGACGGGTTTGTTCATTATTTTTAGATTAATTCCAAAAGCATGTTAATTCCACATTAATCTCAACATAAACTACCAACTTCAATTATATTTAGATTCCAGTTTGGACAACTAACTATGTTCGTGTTTATCCTTCAGATAGGACTACTTTACGCCCCTTCAAAGAACTTTTAGGATCCCTTGTTACTGAAATTGTAAGTAATAAAAAGTAATCTGAATAAGACACCCACAGTTTTAAAATATTAACTCAAAGTGAAAAGAAAATACGATCATATTTTAAAAACTAATTCTGGATTGACATTTTTTATCTTCAGGACCTTGAATACAAAATGTTTTTTCTGTCTAGCTTAAACCTGATATGACGCATATAATAATAATGATGCATCAAACCTCAAGTTAACCATTGACACACTTCCTTCCCAAATAAAAATAATGTTCTCAAATCTTTACATTTTATGTAGTGTTTTTACAGAAACTGTTTAACTATTTTAGGTGGAGGGCTTGCCGATAAAAACAGTGAAGTAATGTAAATGCAGTGGTTAAAATCACTAATGTAGATATTAATGTTTGAAGTTAACAATTTTAAAGTGGAATTAAACATTAAACATTTTGGGATTAAGCTGAGATTTCTTTGGTTTTTATGGATTTTAAAGAATTTCAAATTAATTTCAGAAAATATTACAGTGTTGATTTGTAAAAAAGAAACATACTTGCCGACTTCATAAATATGGGATCAAAAACATTGTTGGACTGTCATATCATATTCTTACTTTACAACACTTTAAAACCTATATGGAATTGTCAGGAATAACTCAAAGCTAGTTATCGGTCTTACTCATCACCTGGTGTTAACGGTTTCAGACAGCAGAGTGGACTTTACCATTTTCTTTCCCAGGTCTAGAAGCTGAATGTGGCAATAGACACACACTCTGCCACCTGTTTAAATGTGTTCAAGTGAGAGACGGAGCTCTCCTTTTGCTTCCAGACAGCGTCCACTTCAGCTTCTGCTACAGATTGATAGAAATGACATCTATCAGAATGCTAATGTGGAGGTCTGGTGAACTGAAAAACTATGCTGCCGCAGCCAGAAGCTGATGTTTCCTCCCCACCGAGCTCAAGCAGCCGGTAGGCATGGCGACTGGTTGGAACGGGAGCCAGGGAGGCATGTGAATGAGCTTAGCGGTGCCCACTTGAGCTGCTCGCCAGGATAAAACCCTCAAGACCGATAATGAACTCCGACTCCAGTGGGATGCAAATGAGATGAATGGTGGAGAGCAGGAGAGTTGGTTTGTTAGAAAGTCTGGAAAATGTGTCTTAAAAATAATAATAAGAGGTGGATGTACTTAAATGATCAAACTGTTTTGATAGGAAACATATCTGAACAGACCACAGGGGAACAGCGTTTTCTCATCCATTTGCTTTGATGAGCACTGCGATCAGCTTTGGAAATGAATAAATGTGTCTAAAGTGGAGTAAATAAAAACAAAACTGTTCTACTAAACCAGCAGCACCTAAAGTATTCAGTCTTCACATCTATTGCAATTTTCACAGATTTCTTTAACATCTTCATGTGTTTTTATATGAGACAAAAACAAAGTAGTGCATAACTGGGTTTTTTTTTTACAAATAAAATATTAAAGTGCAGCATGGATTCACCTTGGAGTCTACCCGTGTGTCATTTCATCTCAATATAAGCTGATTTCTATTTAATGTTCGCTAATGGCTCTACAATTGCAAGGGGCAAAGGGAAGGAAACAGCCTTGAACATTTTCAAACAGGTTAAATACACAAAAACTGTAGGAGCTGTGATTGCAAATCCTTTGAAAATGTAAAGGGGTGCACAGATTTCCTTAATTTTGTAAGATTGGTGATTGTCCAATACTTACATGTGAAACTGATCTACCTCCAAAGTCAGAAAAGACAGCCACTGTCTTTTGCTCTGCCAGGAGAGACGACTGACTGCCAGAGGAGAACTGGAAGAAACACTGAATTACAATCACAGGGAACTGCTCCTGCTGATACGGTCACTTGAACACAGACTCTGATCCCATGTGATGACCCAGAGAGAGGAGAGGACAGAGAAGACTATGCAGAAGTTTTTGTAGCTTTATCACAACAATCTTGTCCTAAGAAAATTAATTTGTGTTTTTAGTGTGACAAAATGTGGGGGGAAAAGGGGATGAATAGAACAGTTTACAGCGATTCTTCCAAGCTATAATGTTCCGGTACAAGTTCAAACATCTTGTGTCCAGAACTTATGGAACAACCAGAACCTGAAAGAATATTTTGTTAAATAACAGACTAATCAGTATAACAGAATAAAAGGGGAAACAGTACAAGAGCTTCCATATGCATATTCTGAAGCTGCAGCAAAAAGTGCCAGGACAAAATACTCCACTCCTGTCCTTGTAGGTAACAACAAGATAAGTTCATCTACGATGAAGGACAAACTTTACCGCTTCTGTCTGGCAGGTTGTTTCCATTATCCCTGCAGCCAACAGGCTGCTACAGCTATTTAATTAGCACTGCTGACTCAGTGAAGTGTTGTCAATATAAAAACAAAGAAACATATTCCAAGTTTTACTGAAAGTAGCAAATAAAACATTAACACCAGAGAAAATCAGATACCTACAGGGCTGTGATATATTTATTAAGAGCTAAAGCAGCATAAAATGAACAATCCATCTAAAAACACCTGAAGCTCATGGAACAAAGTGGGGGATGTTTGGTCACAGTCGGGGTCCTCCTGGGTCCCAGCAGAGGCTCTTTGTTGTCACTAATGCAGACATGCAGCAACAAAACACATCAAGCTAGCAGCCTGCTGGCACACTTCGTTACCACGGTTACTGACCGCAGCCTGCTCAAAGCCAGTCTCTGTACAGAAACTGACCATAAACACCACAGCAAGCAGTAGGTGCTGGCAGTTTGTGTCCACGAGCTGGACAAGGTGTGGATCCTTACAGGATCTACACCATAACCGGCTCAGGTGGATACAAACTACATCTGCAGAGGTGCAGAGTGTGTATGAGTGTGTCAGTCACTGGTTGGTTCTGACAGACCAACAGTTTCAAACCAAACAAGGTTTCAAAGTATCAGATTCACCATCAAATGGGCTGGGATAAAAAAAAATTCAAGTTCTAAAATTGTTTCCTTGAATAATTTGGAGTCTTACCCAGAAATGTCTATGTATCCACTGCAATTTAACTAGACATTTACAAATCCAAATAATGCCTATATAGCAAGATTATTACTTTTGCAGTTTGAGTTATTTTCCAGTGTAGATCCAGCAAGAGTATGACTAACCATCAATATTTGAACACATAATTGAATGCACTTCTTGTGTGCTGTTTACCAGTACAAACACAATACTTGCATAACTTTTGTTTTAAGTTGACCTCTTCTATAAAAGGTACCTTTTACTTTCAGAACAGTATTTGCTTATGTGTGTTTGTGTGGTGCTTACACAAACACACAACGTAAAAGAAGATTGATGAGTTTCTAATAGAGGTGTGCCGATCGATTGGTCACTGATCATAATCGGCCGATTTTCGTGAAATCGGGGATGATCGGGATCGGCCGATCATTGGCTCTGTTACCGATACCGATCACCTGCATCTCATTTCCCAGCCTGTCTGTCCAGCTGTTCTCGTCTTTCCTTCACTCTGCGCAAACGCGCAGCAAATCCTAAGTGATGTGTAACTATAACGCACTGAGTGAATGAGGAGGTTTGCGTGTTGCAGCGGAAAATTAAAGCAGGTCAA